>VZTV01007988.1:184-55867 GCA_013400875.1 Anhinga rufa
AACTGAGGCTAACAATTTTATGTATACATTTTTCCACTTCATACTACTTAACGTCAGGCAATTGCTCAGTTGAGCCAGCTTGATTTGCAGAGCCTGTAATCCAGTGAACGTGACCGAGAGAAGCAGCATCTCCTTTTGCAAAACCCCCCTGCCCTTCTCACTACACCTGCAGGCACAGCTCTCCTCCAGCCTGACTCCTTGTCTGCAGGTTATGTGCCATGTCTCCTTAGTGTAATTGTCCAGCTTTTTGCCTTTCCTTAAGTAATGTAGATTTTTCCCCTGAAGAATTAAGTTTCCTCTGCACTAAACAGTCTACCCAAAAAAAAGTACTGCCAATGACTCCTGATTTCATCCCAATAAATACAAATGACGAAGGAAATCAGATGAATCCTAGGCCAGGTGCAATGAGGCAGAGTATCTGGTTAAGTTATACAGCTACTATGGGTACTGTGGTTGATATTTTTGACAAATCTCATGGATTTCATTCCTGTCTCTGTCACTATGTGGCTTTTGGCAAGTCATACTTAAGCTTTCCCTTGCATATAACATGTTTGATTTTTTCTTGTGGGGAAGGCTTCAGGTTTGTAGAGTACAACACTCTTGGAATTGCAGCACAGTGTGGCTATGTGCATTAATAAGGTCTGTCAGGTGAGATGTAACCCAGTTCCTCTCCCTTCCTACAAAGGAATGTCCTTTCTTCTTTATTTGTAGACAGAGTGTCCTTTGTGACATTATTGTTGTTTAAATGAGAAAAGCTACTCTTTCTGTAAAGAATTTATGTTGCAATGCAATTTTTTCTAGAACTGAATTGTTCTGCATTATGATTTTCTAACAGAAATGGAAAATTAAATAAGAACAATCAACTGGCTCCTCTGTTGCTGTAATTCCAGTAAATTCTTGCAAGAAATTATGCAGAGTTCCTGCATAATTTTACTCCTTCAATTCACACTCAATGGGGTATATACACTATGGAGTTAAGCAAAATTCAGGCAATGACAGTGGGACATTTCCACGTACTTCTGTCCCTCACTTTCATGAAAAAGGAGTAGAAAAGTTCCTGCAGCCCAAGTGAAACTTTCATTGATTCTTTGAAGGGAGGAAGATGGACTGACTGGTCTGATCTGTGAATACATACTAGTTAAGTACTTTGAATCTCTTTCTGAAAAATTACTACTGGGAGAAAAACATTTATTAAATATATGTAATTCATCCCATTAGTATAAAGACCTTTTCTCCATATTTCTTAATTCTGTTTTTCCAAAACAGAATAGTCTCCAAGGAGAAAACAGATAGAGCCTTTTATCACCAGCCAATTTTTTTCTGAAGGTGTGATTGCCCTCTCTCAGGACATGTCATGTCCCTTCACATTTTTTTCTTTCCTGGCTAGAAATCATAGAGACCATCCTGAATTCACAAATACAGCAAAGAGAGAAACCTTCCAGGACTGTTGTCTTTGATAAGACAATAAAGGAATATATAAACTGTGTGTTTCAGTCCCACTGCAGTAGTGATGCCTAAATGGCAATGTTACCTGTCAGGAAGGGGTTATGGTTATTACAACTTAGAAACTGCAGTACTTAAATTTGCATCATTAACAGGAAAAATTGAATACTTTCCTAATCATTTTATCCTTTATTGTTCAAAGGAGAAACATGAACAGAGCCTTGTTAGCTTGCCAAATGTACCAGAAAGAATATTCAGAACATAGTACAATATTTAACCATGTTGTGTGAAAGAATGCCTTCAGAAAACATGAAAGACAGACAAAAGTGTGTAAGATAATAAATGCCACTGAAATACTTAACAAGCTGAAAGTCCTCTTTCAGACTGAACCCCCCTGTGCTATTAATCATAAAGAATGGCTCTTAAAATAGTCTAACACTTTTTACAGGAGTAGGAATGTCACTGGCTATTTCTTGGGACTTTGCCCAGATTTCAGTATACATTTTCTCTGCATTTTCACTTGTGTATATCTTGAGATTCACATCTAAAATTTTGATGTGTCAGCTGATACCTCTGTTCCACACCAAAGGTAACCCTGAGCAATGAATGAAGTAATTTGAAAGGCAATAAAATAACATTGCAATAATTTGAAAAGCCAAAGTTTCTGCAGACTTAAATTGCAGTTTCCTGTTCAGATAGTTAAGGAAATGTAAGTACTTACCACATCTACATCTGAGCTTGTTCAAGGCTCCATTATGGTCAAAGAAGAGATAATAGGCACTTCTTAGTAAATGATTCATTTCACCATAAGATAGGCATCTAAACCACATCAGAGAATAATGCCTGAAAAGTCCCTATTTCCATCAACTCGCTACAACAGAAGTCTAGACAACCCGTCAGATGTAAAGGCAGCTGTCTAAACTCAGGAGAGATCACAACCTATTGACTAACCATGTTAACTAAAATAAAAATTTCTAAATTTCCAATTTTAGGGAATAAAGATCAGGTAATTAAAGCAAGATCAGATTCTAAATCAGTGACAGAAAAAGGATTGTAACTTGGGGCCTACCCACTCTCATCTCTTCGATTATTCCTGAAGACCAGCAAGTAGAACATTGAAATCTCCTGTAGTTCTCAAACACCTAGAGCTTGACTTCCACATCCAAAGTTCACAGCATAGGTCTTAAATAAACTTAAAATGGTACTCTGGTAGTTTCTTTACAATTTCTGTATTGAAATCTCATGCTGGCACCTGAAATTTCTGTGGGAAGGAATGCTGAAATGCTAGAACAACCAAGAAATGGGCATGAATGTCTTTTTTGTTTGTTTTGAAGAAAGCACAGCACAAGAATGCCAGAAAGCACTGCTAGAAACTAAATGTCATTTGCTGTTAGTTACTGAAACTGCAAAACCAGGATAAGTCAAATATTAGAGGTTCTTGAATGCTTACTTATTGGCTCAGTCTAGGATGGCTTACGTCCTTGGACCAATTTTCCTCTCCTATCTTTTAATTGAAAAATAGTTAAAATCAAAATATCATTTCCAATTACCTAGTGGAATCAAACACTATGGATTTGGCATCAGGATCAGGAAAGACTCAACATCAAAAGGGCAACATCAGTCGCAAGCCAGTATGTTTGTGCCAACGTGCGGTATGTCAGTGACAGATTCCTCAGCCGTCAGGGAGATTAGATTTTTGGAATGGATTTGAGATGGCAAGCTCTCAGCTAAAGGCACACCACCAAGGCATTTGAAAGCTGAGGCTCACTGTCTCCCAGGTGTAGGGACCAACTCTCCTCTTCTCCAGCCCTGGGATAATCTCTTATTCTCCAACACACTGCATACCATGTGCTTGTGAAGATAACATTTACCTGCCACCTTGCTTTAGTTAAAAGAGCAAAGTGTGTTTTACACCTTGCCTTGCTTTTTTCATGTTCTCTCTTCCTCCCTTTTGCTAGCTGACAAACACAAACAAGATAGCACTAATCAAAATATTCTGGGCAACCTTTTAAGAGACAATGTGATGGGAAACTTCTTTACAGTCCAAATGAAACACTTATATCATCCCAGGAAGGAGGTCTCTTGAAATTATAGACAATTTCACAAAAACAATAGGTAAGCACACCATGATGTCAGACATTAAGAAAAAAAAATCATTTTAAGAGTACTTAATTGGATGAAATTTCCTTGCCATTTCCTTCTCTACCGCAGAAGCACCTTAGCTAGTGCCCAAAGGGTCTAGCTACCACATGCCCAAAGGGTGTCCAAGGAAGGACAGCAAGTAAAATACAGTCTACCAGTCTATTACTTGGTGAATGATTTCCTAAAGCACAGTTGTTTCCCAGGATTATGTATATTCCTTCTTCCCTAGTGAATGACCTCACTAAAAGTGGTATTCATCTGATCAAATACAAAGGTGTCCAGAATAGAAATCTACGTCTGACTCGTCCTCTCTTTATATGCAATAGAGAGAAGTTGGCACTTCTGAGATCCTACTCAAAGGTAAATGTCTAATAGGGATCAGATTAATCATGCTCTACAGTTCCTGTGCTTGTGGTTTTTAATTGACTGTAAAAGAAACTTAGATGAGTTTCTCACTCAGATGGACATTATAGACATATAAAAGAGGGGATATGAATCCTGTCTAAGCCACATTAATTGGACCATTCATGCACAAGACTCCTTGTAAACATGAGTCTGTGGTACCTAGGGCAAGACTATGCCTACTGCAATATAGGAAGGCACAGAAATATCTATCCTTTCCCCCATGCCTTTTTTCCTTAAGCATGAACAATATGCAACAGGCATGAACAACATGCAATAGGCAACAGTCGAGTTCAGGACACTGGGCTAGATGGACCTCCAGTTAAGTCAGTATGTCCATTCTTATTTTCTGACCTAATACTGCCAACACTTTTTTTATGGCAGTGAGCCAAGCAAGGAATATTTTAACCCTGCCTCACACATACCATTTTTCCTAGGATTACCAAATGCAGGTTGAGCTTCAGTTTTACACCAGGAAACACACCCAAAGCACAAATACAAAGTGCAAGCCATCACCCCACCTGCTTTTACAATCTTACTTCGAAACATTTGTGCTTGGTCCAATTCTCTATTCCTGGTACATTATTTCAGTACAGATATTTACTAGTGAGGACAGTTAGTGTAGGAGCCAAACACCTACTTGACATTATCCACTCTGTTTGTCATCAATATGACTCATCAGCAGTAGTCTCATCTTCCATCGTTTTGGGCAAGGTTGAAAAATTGCTAAGAATAGCAGCAGAACTTGACTGCAGAGTGTTTTTCTGGGGAACTCAAATCTTAGATTGTGACTAATGCTGCTAATTGAATTTTTGCCTCCATCTTGTTAGGGGAGAACACAAACAGTAAAAGATAAGGCTGCTTTTTATAATGTTTCTTTCTACTGCATTATCCCTGTCTCTTCATTTCAGGGCAGTGAAATACCAAATAATTACACAAAACCCTCTCCTAAAACCCCTGCAACTATTTTTTCTGGAGAATCAGACACATGGGGATTTCCCAATAATGATCTGGAGCTCAGTGGTGAGCTATCATTGCAACACCAAATAGCACATAAGCTCTGACCTGTTTGTGATAAAAAATAGTTCACATATGGCACATACTTTTTTTTTTTCTCCCCCTCCCAATCCCCCCTCCTCCTTTTCTTTTAAATTAGCCATCAGGTTAACTACTGCATTTCAGCAGTGACTGTTGCTGTGCATAACCAAATGTGAACTCTTATGACAAACTGAAATTGGACACATGTTGTTCACGTTAAATACTTCTCTTAGATGACTGAGAGAATATATGTTGGGGAAGAAAATTTGTCATATTAAGCTAACGCAGTCTCTCTGAGCCCTTTTAAATCAACAGAAAAAAAAAGAAAAAAAAAAAAGACGTGAAAAATCCAAATAAGCACAAGAATCCTAAAAATATTTTGCGCTAAGTAACTACCATTTGATTCATCCCATACTAATCGAGAGAGTAACGAATTAGAGTTAGCTTCCAGGACAATCAGTGTAAATTAATTATTTCAAAACTGGGTAGAAATAGACCCCCCCAAACAGGAATGTTCAAATGCTGCTAAAACAACAAAATAGTTACAGCAGTTTACAAGAAAATCTTTCCAAAAAATTCTAACGTTTCCCTTTTATTTTTGGGAGGGGGGAGGGAGGGAGGGAGGGGAGGTGTCCCAAATTTTGCCTGTGTTTACTGCAGCCAAGCCTGTACAGAGAGCCCATAAGAACAGACAGCACCAGGAGGAGGGACTATTTCAATATGCAAAACAGCTGGCTAGGGTAAACCTGTGCTTTAGAAAAATATTTGAAGTGTCAGTGTTTTGGGTTTTGTTGTTGTTTTTTTTTTCATCAAAACAGGATGGTATATAATCAAAACTGGCTGCGTTTGTAGAAAGGGAGCCACATGAAGCTGAGCACTAGCAAATAACAGTGTGAGTGCTTTTTCTAAAGGCAAATACAGTCAGCACTTACATTCATCTCTGCATTAGCAGCCAATCACACAGTGCTTACAACAATCATTGCCATGGAGTTATCAAGTATTTCAACCGCAAACTCTGATCCCTATGGAGATTAAATCACAGAAGCAATCCAAACAAAATCAGCTTCTAATGAAGTGTGTGCATAGATCCACAAAAAGTCGTAGCCCCAAGTATTTAGTCGGTCTGGTAACTAGATGCCAAAAAAATAAATAATATGTCAGAAATGAAAGACTAATACCAGACAGTCTGTGGTTACTGTAAGTGACAGAAGACAACTGAAAGGAAAATAAAGGAAACAATACATAACCTTGTGAGATCCCACAAATAACCAGAGCAACCGCACAATCTAATTTATGTTATCTGATATTACTCCAGGCTTCTTAATACTGAAAAAAAGCGAGGTTATCTCTAGACTGAAATAAAGAACCAGCCACGGGACTGAAGAGTGCTGCAAAGCTGTGAAAGGACAATTCTTGTTATTATGCCCAAAGCTCCCGTCAGGCTGGAGCACAGCGGCTGCCTCACGTGCCTGGTGCGCAGCGAGCGGAGTGACACAAATCCTGTAAACACTTCAGAAAACACGGGAGAACAAGAGGTCAACCAAAAATGTGACATAATGCCTAGTGCTGATGCGTGAGAAGGCAACCTCGGCACTGAAAGAACAGTAGCAAAAGAGGATGTGCATGCTGGAGAGATATTAACCATGGCAATAATAATAGCAAAATAAATCAAGCAAAGAGCTGAAGCATTCTCACTTGAAGATATGATGAAAAGTATCACTCCTGACCTCCTGAGTAGAAATATATCTTCTGGTTATACAGCCATCCTGGGATATAAAAGTCTTCTTTAAACCTATCTATATCTATTTATATAGATCAACATATAATTGTTTGGGTAAGACTGAGTAACAAGTGCCATCAAGTGCTTTATATAAAAGTGCCAGAGGGAAAGGAGGGAAATCTTGTTTACAGTTCAGCTAGGCTCAGGTATGAGAGTCAATGGCAAAACTTGTTTGTACAGAAAGAAAAAGAGTTGTCCCTAGTATCAGTATCAACCCACGTGGAAAGTTGTGCTAATGAAGCCAGCAAACAAATGCAACAGCAGGGTGGTTTTGGTCTCCTTACTGAAATCCCTTATCCTGCAATACGTGAGAAAGCACAACTAACTTTTTCTTGGAAAAGCCTTATAGGCGTCTAGTGAGGAATTAACAGCTGTTGGGAGAATCACTTCATCAGTGTGAAAGGTTGCAATAAACACATTAGCAGAAGGAGTTTCTCCTGTTAAGCCATGCTTACAAGCTACTTACAGGTATTCTGGCAAGTAATCTGCAAATTCTACACAATTATTTACCAAAAGTGTGAGGAAACAATATTAGGTACAAATGATAATGTATTAGATCAATCAATAAAATTCACTTCACACACATCAATTATTAAAAGGATAAGGCTGCAGAATATTTAGCCCATCACGCCCCCTATTTTTTGTTCTCTTTCTCTATTCCCATGTTTCTTGAACTTTTTTTATTCATACTTGTCTATTTCTCACTCCCACCATCTTTTAGTGTTGTTACTTTATTTTTCACTAACAATTCTCTTTTTTCCCCTTTCTTTCATTTCTCCCATTTCTGACTCCTATTACTTTTCCTCAACCTTTTCATAATGGACACCCTACATCTCCTGTCTTACTGTCAGCTTTCTTCCCAAGCCTTGGCTAATGTGTGCGTTACAACTACATCTGTAACCTGCAGGGCAGTACTAAAAAAGTTTGTGGTCTACACCACATTGCTCGGGACTTCAACCAGATTAATTCAGCTACTAACACTGCAATTATCACATTTTGCTGCAGCATTGCTGAGTGCAAAGACCGCCCCCAGACTCACCTCACTTTTTGCTTCACCAGCACTTTTCCCTACAGTACTGATTTCACCAGCTTTTGCAGGGAAGGAGTAAAACAATTTAGCTAAGTCCCATTGTTTCAGGAAACAACTAAGTGCTGAAGCTCCCAGCAAAACCAATTTAGCAATTCAAAACAGCACTTATGCCTCAAAAGTGCTCCTAGGTTCAACTTTTCAACTCCTGCTCCTTCTCCTTTCAATGCCCAGCCCTTTTCAGCATCTGCAAACCCACATGTGCCTAAATCTGGGGACTAAAACATCCTCAGGTACCTATGCTACCACTATTGCTTGTCCAAAGGTGCTACTGCCTTGGTTCAGCTCAACATCAAGGTATTCATCTCATGCCTAAAGCCAGCCTATGATTTATTAATCAGATGTCACAGATGCATGTCACCTGATAGGGAACATGCAATGCTCATGAAAAGCAGAGATGCCACATTACGAAATCAGGCACGCGGAGCACAC
The DNA here is from genome assembly GCA_013400875.1 of Anhinga rufa. Lineage (NCBI taxonomy): Eukaryota > Metazoa > Chordata > Aves > Suliformes > Anhingidae > Anhinga > Anhinga rufa. The sequence continues at coordinate 8,509 of VZTV01007988.1, forward strand.
CCAGGCGCCAGAGGCATTTCAGACGGTGCAGCACTGCTGTTCAGCTGGAGGAGGGCAGAGAAGGAAGAAACATCACACTAGCGGACCAAAAATGTAAACTTAGCAGGTGAGAAAATCGTGTAGATGTGGCACTTCAGGGCATGGTTTAGGAGGCATGGTAGTGTTGGGTTGATGGTTGGACTTGATGATCTTAGAGGTCTTTTCCAACCTTAATAATTCTATGATTCTATGAAAAGTAACAGGCTGTTGCAAATAAACTTCACTGAGAACTAAATGGTCATTCTGTGCCTATCTTTAAATGTTAAAAAGTAACTTTCAATTTCTTTGTGGGTTAATAGTTCCAAATACCCTAAGTACTCACCATGCCACATAATACCTAGCTAGTCATTTCAGTCATTTTCTAAATAACTGATTTCAACACACAGCTAACAGCCATAAACGTACTTTCTGATGATTTTTCTGTCAGATATGTTCATTCCGTTGAAATGAAAGCAAGAGCAAAGAACACATTTTAAACTTATGATATAATTACAGTTTTAAAACTTCATTAAAACTGCTTTAAAACGTACCTCATTTTCCAGCACAAAACCACACATAAATTTTAATTTATGGCAATACCTTTCTGTTTATGAAATCTATGTATTTAAAATTCCACACATGTAATTAGACAACTATTTATTGAATTCAAGAATATAACAAATGTTGGGATGTTTAGTCATGAATTAGAGGGGGAAAAATGAGCTGTCTTTTGAAAATTGTTTCAAGATCAGATGAAATAGTACTTTTTCCATATAATCAATAGCAGTTTAAAATAAACATCTGAACTTGACTTCAAAGACATTTACAAAGAATTCATATGAAGAATTTTGTGTAGAATAGCATGTGCAGTATGTTCTGGAGACAACAGTAGATATTGGTTACGTATTTGCTCCAATCTTGAGCTAAGAGGCTTTGATGTAGATGATTAATGGGTGAAGCTGCAACATACATAATATAAAATCACAATATTAGTAATGCTAATGATAATGCAAAGATTATTAATACTTATGTGATGATTTAGAGTCTCCATTGGTTTCCAAAACAACCATTTTGAATCCTGAATATTATCTGACTCATTTTACTCTATGTTCAATAAGCTAGCGCATGACAACCCCTCTCCCAGTTTCTGCCACCTCACAGATGAAAAAAGAAAATGTAGCTAGGACACATCCCAGAACGGCCAGATTCTTTCAGAAGAAGGCATAGCCACACTCCAAACAAGTCTTGGTCTACTGAGAGCAAAAGCAGCTGCACTGAACTCAGAAATGCCTAATAATGTTTCAAAATAACTTTGGTTTCTGCTTCAGGGATCCATCTTGGGCCAGTACTCTTTAATCTCTTTGTTAATGGCTTGCATGCAGGACTGGAAGGAATAGTAATTAAGTTTGCTGATGACACAAAATTGGAAGGAGCTGTTGAGACTCTCGAGGGCAGAGAGGCCCTGCAGAGGGATCTGGACAGACTGGAGAGCTGGGCAATCACCAACTGTATGAGGTTTAACAAGGGCAAGTGCCAGATTTTACACCGGGGGCACAGTTACCCTGGATATACATACAGACTGGGGAATGAGAGGCTGGAGAGCAGCTCTGGAGAGAGGGACCTGGGGGTTCTGGTTGATGGCAAGTTGAACATGAGCCAACAGTGTGCCCTGGCAGCCAAGAGGGCCAACTGTGTCCTGGGGTGCATCAAGCACTGCATTGCAGCCGGGTGAGGGAGGGGATTGTCCCGCTCTACTCTGCACTGGTGCGGCCTCACCTTGAAGTGCTGTGTGCAGTTTTGGGCACCACAGTGCATTAAGGATATAAAGCTGCTAGAGAGTGTCCAGAGGAGGGCCACAAAGTTCGTGAAGGGTTTAGAGGAGAAACTGTATGAGGATCAGCTAAAGTCACTTGGTTTGTTCAGCCTGGAGAAGAAGAGGCTGAGGGGAGACCTCATTGTGGTCTACAACTTCCTCACCGGGGAGGAGGAGGGGCAGGCGCTGATCTCTTCTCTCTGGTGACCAATGACTGGACCTGAGGGAAGATGTGCCAGTGGAGGTTTAGGTTGGATTTTAGGAAAAGATTCTTCACCCAGAGAGTGGTGGAGCACTGGAACAGGCTCCTCAGGGAGGGAACCTCCCCAGTCACGGCACCAAGCCTGATGTTATTCAAGAAGCACTTGGACAACGCCCCCAGAGATATGGTGTAAATTTGGGGGTGTCCTGTGCAGGGACAGGAGTTGGACTCGATGATCCTTGTGGATCCCTTACAACTCAGGACATTCTATGATTCAAAAGTGAAAGCTGGTTTACAAAACAGCTTATCAGCTCCCTTTGCACTTTCTTCAGCAAATGCTGTCCCATACTTGCATAGCCAAATACAAAAATACAGTTCTTCATGGTTTGGCATCTGTTCTGCTGTAGGGCAGTATTTCAGATGTGCCACACAGATCATCACTTTACCTAATATAGTCTATATGCAAGAAGACACACATGTAAGCAACAATAGGTTTACTGGAAAATTATAATCTGCTTACTCAGACATTGATTGAAATGGGTTATCTGCTTTTGAAGGGACTTAAATATTTTGGGGGTCATTGACTAACCCTATAAATCATTTACATGCAATGAATATTTAAGAAATTCTTGGACTACACTTGTAAGCTGCTGGATATCTGTTTAGAAATTGTACCCTCTCACAGACATTAAAAATAAGGTAGCTACAAGACTATGATATATCTCTGCACTTGCAAAGTAAAACTCCTATCAAACTGAATTACTGCTACCCTGAGATTGGCAACTGTTTACATTTTATGCAAAAGCCATTGTTTCAAAGATAATTTCACTATTGGAACAAATTGTTCTTGTTTAAGAAGTCTGAAAGAAGACAACTGAAATATTTAAACCTTCTGCATTATTAATGAAGGAACATCTACATCTGTAAGATCTTGTACAAGAAATAGCAATAAAAACAGAACTCTGGAATGCTGATTGCAACATTTATAATATACGATTTCATAGACAAATAATGATTTACAAGATAACTGCAATAAACAACAAAACTAAGACTATATAAGTAATTCTGTTCTTAAGAGGATTTCCTAACAAGAGAGTTATGCATAAAACCAGAAAAGAGATGCTTTCAGAATACTATCGTCAACACTTAAAAAGAGATTAAGTTCTGAATTTTAAGGAGTATGTAATATTAATTGTTACACCCATAGTATATTCTGAAAATCAACACCAGCATGTGTCAAAGCACATCCAGATGCTGCAATACCTGGTCTCACACCCCTCCCAAGCTTTACACTGCAGAGAGCATCATCAATTTCCAGACTTTTTCATGACACTCACATCTGCAGTACTTGAGCACTTCACAGAGACAATGATACAGTGTTCCTAGGCAGTAAAGTGGTCTGATCATTTCTACTTCTAAAAAAATTACTAATATCCACAAATTTTGCTGGTTTTAAGAAACAGTTTTAACTTGTCCCCAGTAATTTTGAGGGTGTCACTCACGTCCCTTCCTGCCAGTGGGTAATTTCTGAGAGCACTTTGCAGCGTGCAGAACCATTTTCTGAACTAATCCCTTTGACTGCCATTGTGTGGGAGGGTGAAAATACCAAGTTTCCTTTTCTTTGGACAACTCAACCATTTGACTTACATTTTCTGTATATGTCAGGAAGCACATGTTCTGGAAAATGCAAAAATATTCAACTGGAAACAGAAGAATGAACTATTAGGTTTTATTTTACCATATTTCACTTATAAAATCACTGAGGGTAACTGCTCTTTTGTTCTGATTGCATCATATCCTGATGTAGCAGTTGGTGGTGATTCCTAAGCACGATCATGATTTGAGATGAAAGAAATAGCCCATAATCCTGTTATTGACATTTATGTTATAACACTTATGAATAAAACAAAGGGCAAATTAAATTTGCTCAGATAATCCCAATTTCCACACTTTAAAGTACATTTTTTCAGATGTAGATTCTTAAAAGCCATAAATACTGGAGCGCCTGAAAACCCCAGGCAATCCATCACATGATGCAGCACTGTGTCACCACAAGTCATTGGCAAGGTTGGCAACCTTGGAGTCCCTCAGCCCTGACTTCTGCTCCTTAGAAACTGGGGAGGAACTGAAGGTTGACTTTATTACAGGAATAATTTATCATTGTAATTGTTCAGCACATATGCTTTGTTTCACATAAAAAGACACTATAAACTAGGATACTTTTCTATTAAAAAAAACCAAACAAACAAAAAACCCCAAACAAAACAGAAAAAAAATCCTTCTTGTTAGATTTAGCTGCTCCTCTCCTGACAAATAAACCACTGACAGTTTCTTGGGAACTTTTTTTATATGCAAATATCAGTGTCAGTTCACCTAATAGATTGCAAATAACATAACTATAATGAAAGCTGCCATATTTTCAACTGAGATCAGTTCACGACAGTAGTGAAAACACTATTTCCTAAAGAAAAACAGAAAGAGAGAGAAAGCATGTTCTTTTCTCTGTTGGGATTTCAAATACAAATACTTTGCACTTTGCTCTTGTTGTCTCAGACTGAAAGAGAGAACACAGTTTTGGCTCAGGAGCTTTGCTAAGAATTACCATCTCTTTGATTATCACTTAGTTCAGTTGATGTCTGGCTTTTGATCTGGATGTATTTCAAGGTGCATTTACTAAAGAAGGATATTAAATTACTTAGTTCTTGCCGGAGGCTGAAAAATCTAATGATTTTTTCTAGCATGTTTGTTATATAAAATCATCACCAACAGCTATATTTGTAAGAAGCAGTAAAATGGTGATGAATGTGTTGTCAATAACTTTTTGTGAGATGTATGGAACCATTATGAAAACAACTTTAAATCTATTCAACAGGGAAAAAAAATTTGATAGCTCTTTCCAGAATCTTCACGTTTAAGTGGTTCGAGTGAATCCAATTGACTTATTTCACATCATTTAAAAACATAGCATTTAAAACTCCCTATAATTTTCCCATCTTTAATTTCCAAATTTTCTTCATGATCAAGATAAGAACCATGATACAGCAAAGACAGAATGGTAATGGTTCAATTTCTGTCTCATAGAGATAAATGTGAAATTGTTTTTTGGATTTCTGTAAATATGTCAGTCCTCAAGTATGAATACATTCATTTGTGTACAATTCAAGATATGAAAAGCTTCAGCCTGCTGCTTCCCGCTTTTCAGAATCCTGAACAAACTAAAAGCTGTTGAGCAGAATTAATTTTTCACCTAAATTCAAGAAATCTGCTTTTGTCCCTTTTCCTCTAGGATGGAACTTCATTAGTTCAATCTATATTTAATTATTGTTTTTAAGCTTACCAGATAGGGATGAATATAGTAAAAATGCCACCATAAAGTATTTTGCAGTATGTACTACATGTCACCATCAGTCCTTTGGGAAAAGCTAGCAGTTAACTCACAACAAAGAAGTATTTAATGCAGAAAGGTTTCTTGTATGACCATCACATTCAATCAAGATCAGTCTTGTCTTAAAACAACATCATCAATAGATCTGATGACAGGATGACCACAGTCAAAACATAAGACGGTTTTTGCTACTGGACAAGACACCTGATAGTTCAGCTATTTCATGATAAATATTAAAAAGTCAGATGTGAACAAAAATTTCATGTGAAAATGCAGAACCATTGTGGAAAGCCTTCTACTTCTGAACAGACACTGGCCTGCAGATTTGGTTGTGCAGTATTGCATATGCTGCGATGGCATATTTAGGGCTACATTATAGTAACTCCCCTAACTTGGCACACCAGAATGTGCTCCCTGGTATCTCTCCACTTGGACTGGCACAGCATTTGATTCTTAGAAAGGCAGGGAAGGCTGCAGAGTGCCTACTACAGCAGTTAGCATGCAATGTGGTGGGTTGACAAGCTAGCACACTTCTTTTTTCCTGCCGTAGACAGAAGACAGTCTACGGCAGGAAAAAAGGGTTGCAACTCTGCTCCCTTGATATTACAGGACTTAGGCAATTAGGGTACTGCTCATCTCTGAGGGAGAAACAATTGGAATCAAAGGTTTTGGATGGTCCTAAGGACCACGAGGCATTGCTCCATTTTCTGTCCTATTAGGAAGTGGTAGGTACTCACCAGAGCCTCGTCATTTGCCTGCAGCACAAACTCATTCCACACACAGGTTGCGTTATTTCAACCTGCCTTTGCCAACACCAGTGCAGCAGACTATATATTTAAAAAGCGAAATATAAGCCACCCTACTCCTAATTCTCCTCAGCCAATGGAATCTTCCCCTCAAGGAGAGATGAAAAAACCAAACATAACTTGGCAGAGACTTGATGCATTATTTAGAATTCCTTTAATAGTCAACAGTACATTGTATGACCATATTTTTTACAAAAAGAGAGAGAAAAAGTAACCACTGCCTTCCTTGGGAGAGATTTTTCATAAAATGCCCTGATAAAGTTAACACATTCACTTTTTGGAGCAATATCAATGAATTTACTGCATCATTGCTGCCAGTTTCAAGACAAGCAGAAAAACAGATGTCCTGATATTTCAATCATTTTCTTTTGAAAGACTTTGTTTTTTCTGGATAAGTTAAAGTGTTTAGGTTCAATGTCTGAAATGCATTTAGGAAACTGATTTTGAGAAGCAACCATTAATTACCAGCCTTTAAATAGAATCTAATGGTGTATCCAGGGAGGGTGATATGGGCAAAACATACTGAAATGTTATACATTTCATAGTTGATACAAAGCAAACATGGAAGCATGTTACTGCTTGTCTGCCTGTTGCTCTCAAAGTCTAGCTCAGTTAACGTCCATCTTTTTTTTCTCCCTTTCATTAATTACTTCTTTCCTTTTATTCTGTTTATTGTCAAGTAGCTCTATTTCCAAGAATTCATATCAAAGTAACAGATTTAATGCCACTGCTGTATTATTGAGTTCTTTTAGAATTCAAAGGAGGGTGAATTGAAAGCAGTAGGTTTATAATGCAAGAATGAGGAGGTCTTAATGATAAGCACAGTCTCATTGTGTATCCATGTTAAATGTGTTAAAGGTGTCTTGCAGATGGAAAAATCTGTTAGCATGTTTAGTGGCAAATGCCGTAGCACAGCTTCAAAATCAAAGAATGAAAGAAATGTTATATGGAAGGGACCTCCAGAGGTCATTCCACTCCAGCATCTGACTTAAAGACAGACTACTGCCAAAGCAAGGTTAATCCAGCCATAGTTGAGTCCTGAAAACTTCCCAGCGTAGATAGTCCACAAATTCCCTGATTGTTCCAGTGCTGTCCTACACTTTTAATGAAGGAGCTTCTCCTAGTGTCCATCCCAAATTTCAATGTTAGTAGCAGTAACAGACAGTGAACATGTTCCCAAATATCACCCATAACTCACTCTCATATTCCTGAGGAATATCTTTTGAAAACACATGATTTTTCTCAATTATGGTCTCTATCCAAACTTATTTCTGGAAACAGCCTCTTGCCCATTCTAACACTCAACACGTGGGTATCATTCAGGCAAGTACCAAACCAATACCATGCCACAGACCAATCTTTCAATTTAAGAGAATTCAAGTGAGTTCCAATGCCCAGAAACATTTCTCAGAACTGTTTTAATTCATCAGCAGGGGCTCCCTCTCCATGCTAATATTCCTTTCTTTGCTGCCTCCCCCAAAAATGCAATCATTTTAATCGCCCTGCATGACTTTGTTGCAGCAGTTGATCCAGCTGTTACAGGAGCTCTCATCTTTCCTCACCCCAAAGAGTTAAAATATACAAATTGCTACTTGTTCATAAAAACCCTCTTTTACCATCATATTCAAGTCCCTGCAGGAATCTGCTGCCCTCTTCTTCTGAATCCCTGCGTGAGATTGCATGGTAATGTTTCACGTAACCTCCAGCCAAAAATATGCTGATGACAATTCTGCAAGATAGCTCTTTCCCACTGATGCAACCAAAGCCTGCCTCAAGCATTCCAGCAGTACCTCTGTATGACTGGTGTTAGGTTAAAGAAAAGGTAGCATAAACTCAAGTAAGGTGAGAGCTAAGTGACAGGATTAGAAAAGAAGGCAGACCAGGATTCAGTGCTTCCCGCTTGCTTTGGTCCTGTTTAATGTCACATCAACAATGCTAAAAATATGCTGCTACTTGCAGCCTCCAAGTTTATTCCTTCCCTCTCGGTGATCACTTGCTGGAGTAATCTGTGCCTCCACACAGCTAAGCAGAAATGCCTCAACTCTAGGTATGCAAGAGAAAATACTGAGCACCGGGGACTGTCTTGGCCATCTTCTTATATGTGCACAGTGAGATGCAATCGCCTCCATGCTACGATCTTATCAGTTTCTTGCTGTAGCCACTATGAAGCCTCAGTCCTGATCTTCAAAGCTCAAGGATATTTGAAAGTGTCTCCTATGACCAACCTATTTAGCAGAGGCTGCCATAATCTGGGACAAGGCAGCACAAAATACCTTAAGTATGACAACTCACTCAGCTGAACTCAGCTGCATGACAGAAGCTCCCAGAGGAAGTCACAAACAACCTCAAGAGCAATAAATAAAGCTTTCCTCTTAGATAAACAGGAATCATTTAAATGTATACACACATAAAACCTTCTCTGACTCTGTAGTAAGTATGTGTGCTTATTTAGTTTCATATGCTATGCTGAAGATGAGCGTGATGCTTGTACTTCAGTACTGAATTATCAAACTGAGGAATGCATTCAGGCAGACAATGTATTTTTAGGAGTTTCTTTTCTGGGTAGGCGTGTTCTTAGAGGAAACAGAAGTAGAAAAGTCAAGGTGTAAAGCAAACCAGTTAAGAAAGAGGATTTAAAAAAAAAAATAAAATCTCATTTTACCTCTCATTTTTACCCTCTGGTCTGAACCACGTAAATCAGCAGCCTAGCAGCCACCAGGCTGTCCTCCGTTAAGGGATGAGAACAGGCAAAGAGGATGAGGGGTTTGTATCTGGCAGTCCTGTTTACATGCCACTGGCTTTCTCACAGAGCATAGCCTGCTGAAGCACCTCTACATACTGCACTCCGAGCTGTATCATTGTATTTCACCTCTGAATCTCTGACATCCTCACCCGCAGCAGTTATCACCTCCTCTCTCCAAAGAAAATGAAGATGCCCGGCTGACCTCAATGGTGTTCTGTGATCTTACACCGCTGTCCTGGCTAGATGTGTACAAGCATGCAAACCCTGAACCATGCACAGACATGAGATACCTGATGCATGAGGAACCTACAGACCCTCTCACAGACTCCAATGCAAGTTGAGCAGCAAGCATATCCATTCCATCTTGACCTTTCCAGGCTTGTGTCTCCCACCCAGTGCAATGAATCTGGAAGGGCATTTGTTTGTGGGCACCAGGAGGAGAAGCTCAGGGGCTGGTATGTCACACAGGCTTAAGCACAGTTCCTCTCCAATGCGGTGGGCTATTCTGTTGTTACTCAACTGTACAGATTTCTGCTGTTGCCAAAGATGAACCTGTTGTCTGGGCATTTGTCTCCCTGTATCTGTACAAAGAAACACTTGATCTTCCCTCAGCTCCTTTTGCTTCTCTGCTGCTTTGCACTAACAGCTTTTACAGAGCCTCTTTGGCAGGTACTGCAGCCACCCCTGCTCACTCAGCTGCCCACTCCGAGTACTGCAGCCGCTATCGGGCAGCCGGTAGTACCTGCTCTGAGGGCCAGGTGCATACCTGGAGGTAGCGTGACAGGGGACTTCCTGCTCCCGGCAAAGGCCGCACAGCCTGAGCCCAGAGGCTGTGCTACTGTCCTTGCCTCTCTGAAGCCAGCCCCCACCAGCACAAGAGCAAGGGTGACCTGGTAGAAGAGGCCCCCACAGGGGGGTGGGTGATCGTACCCAGCACCTACTGCCATGCCCACTCCCAGCCTCCACCCAGCTCTCCTCCTCTTTTCTACTGTTCTTCAAACAACCTCTGCCATCCCATACTTGCTTCTCACCTGGCTTACACATAGTTAAATCAACAACTAAACCTGCAAGCAGGGCCAGTCATCACCATATTAGGCACCATCCTCCATTCTGTTTGGGCTCCTTTAGGTGGCAAACTTCAGGAAATGGGCTGTCTTCTCCAAGGAGTCTTTACTTCCCACACTTCCCACAGAGAGGACCTGATCTTCACAGGACTTTTTCTGTTGCTACCAGTATACAAAAATTAATTGTTTCACTCGGATAGGCTTGATCCAAACTGCCTTGCTCTGTATGAACTGTATCCACATACTGTTTGTGAAAAGCAAATGCTAATTCTCTGAATGAAATCCTGCAGCCCTTTCTTACAGAGTACATCCTCTCATCCAAAAACTAACCTTAATGTCATTTCAAGCAGTGTGTGGCATTCTTTCAGATCCATATATTCATTTGGTTTAATTTATTTTCTCTGTATGACTGTTCTTTTTTTTATCACGACTTAATGTAACAAGAAAATAAAAAACCCCTTATAATGCAAACTAAAGTATGAAGATCAAATGTTCCATTAAACTTAACAATGAATACATGATTTTAAACTCAATACTTCATGTGCTGTATTTTCACAGGGAGAGAAGAGATCAAATAGGAAACAGACAAGTGTGAAATATAATTAAAATAATTTCAAATAACAGAGGCAATATGCATTAACAGAGGAGGACTTCAGAATGTAAACAGACTATTTTGAGCTGAGCCATCATTTCAACAGGGAAACTCTAGAATTACTCTCTCCTTCTGAGCTATGCTAAAATCAAAACTATGAAAAGGAAAATTGAGTCCATCTGCTTAGCCCAATCTATTTTATAGTGAGTCATTCTATTTCCTCATCACAAAATGGGCCCTCCATTATCTTCCATTTCCACAGCCAGCTCCACATAAAGACTCTCTTTAGGATTCTGGCTGCCAAGGATTCTTCCTCCAGGAAGCAAGGACAAGAATTCTTTAACAATAGATTTCACAAATATTAAGTGAAATAGCCTGAAGTGGTAGAGAATTTTATGTTATCTATCCCACCTACAGCAAGCAGTGAATGCAAAGGTACAATACCACTTAATAAAACTGTCTGTGAGATTGTCCTCTGTGGTTGTATTTTGAGCATGAACTGGTCTCTATTTAATTGACACACTGCAATCAGAATATTTTCAGGATGATATAGACCTTGTTTTTTGAAAATAGGTAGAAATATTTGTAACAAAGTATACAAAACCAAGATTTTTCTTACATGCATAAATATATACAGGTCACAGAACTATGACATTGTAGAAATGAGATGTGGTGGAATAGCTCACGTGGCTATAGTGCTGCAATGAATGGACACAGGCTCTTCAGAAGGACAGACAGGGAAGATAAGGAGGAGAGGATCTTTGTGTGAAGCAGCAGTTCAAATGTGGGGAGCTCTTGTACAGGCTGGGCAAGAGGGCCTGGTGAGTGCTTGTGGGCCAGGATCAGAGGAGAGGTCAGCAAGGGGGACATCACAGTGGGACTGGGCTAGACACCCCGATTGGGGTCAGGAGGTGGGCAACACTCCTCACAACTTCTTTAAACAACTCAAGGAAGTATCTGGATCGCAGACCCTGTTTTTTTATGGGAGACTTTAGCTTCCCTGACACTTGCTGGAGAACAAAAAGACAGGACACAAGCAATCCAGAGGATTTCTGGAGTGTGTCAAGGATAGCTTTTTGATACAGGCACCAAATGGGCCAACCAGTGTCATGCACAGCTGGATCTGTTATTCAGAAATGAAGAAGAAGTGACTGGGGATGTGATACTTGGTGGCAGGCTTGGCTATAGCAACTGTGAAATAGTGAAGATCTTGTGGGGGACTGAGGAAGGCAAGTACCAGAGCACAGACCCTGGGGTCAGGGAGCTGACTTCAGCTTATCCAGGAGCTTGGGAAGTGGAATCCCATGGGAGGCAGCTTGGAAACACAAGGAGCTTGGGAAAGCCATCATGTCTGTGAAAACAACCTCTTACACATGCAAGACTGTCCATGCTGACATTCAGGAAGACAAGCAGATTTATCAGGATGCCAGCATGGCTAAACAGCTGCAGTGCAAAAAGGCAGCACAGGAGGTGGAAGCAGGTATGGATAAGGCTGGGGTGACTCAGTGATGTCTTTGCCTCAGCCTTCACCAACAAGGTCTCCCAGAACTCTGTGCCTAGCAGCAGGGTTCAGGGAGGAGAGCAACCAGCAGTGGACAAGGATCAAGGCAGGGATGGCTTGAGTTAACTCAACCCAGACCTGCCTGTGGGAAGAAGGTGGTTGGGAACAGCACTTGGATTTACCAAAGGGAAATCATACCTGACCAACCTGATTGCCTTCTCTGATAAAGTGACTGGATTTGTGAATGAGGGGAGAGCAGTGGATGTCATTTACCATGACTTGCCTACAACACTGTCTCCCACAATATTCTCATATCCATGCTAGGACATGACAGCCTGGATGCTCGCCATTTAGACATGTAGATGGCTAAAAAGCTGGTTGGATGACTGGGTTTAGACGTTCATGGTTAATGCTTTGTACTTCTCTTGGAGGACAGTAACAAGTAGAGTGCTGCAGGGCTCTGTCTTGCAACCTGTCCTATTTGACAACTTCATCAATGACCCAGAGGAGGTGATGCAGAGCACTCACCAGGTTTGCAGACAAAAAACCTGGGGGGAAGAGTCCTGCCTGAGGGCAGGGATGCCTTCAGAAAGGCCATGGCAGGCTGAAGGAATGTGCCAACAAGAGCATTATGGAACTGGGAAGGGAAGGCCCCTGTCAGTGATCCAGGCTAGGGCCTGTCTGCCTGGGGAGCAGCTCTGCTGAGGAGACTCTGGGGGTCCTGGCATGCAGCAAGTTGAGCCTGAACCAGCAGTGGGCCCTGGCAGCCAGGATGGCCAACAGCATCCTGGGCTGTGCTAACAGGAGCACAACCAGTAGAGTAAGGGAAGGAATTACCCTCCTCTACTCAGCACTCACTAGATTACATCTAGAACAGGACATCCAGTTTTGGATTGGGCCTTCTAACAGAAGACTTTGAAAGATTGAAGAAAGTTCAGTGGAGACCACCAAGATGGTCTGGGCTGGAGCACTTGCTCTGTGAGGAGAGGCTGAGGGAGCTGGGCTTGTTCATCCTGGAGAAGAGATGGCTCCAGGGGGACCTAACAGCAGCCCCAGTCCCTGTGGGAGGTTATCGAGGAGTTGAGCCAGGGCTTTTTACAGCAATGCATGGCAGGAGGAAAGAGAAATCGACAAAAATTGAACCAAGAGAGATTTTGGCTCGATAAAATAAGAAACCTTTTTCCCCATGAGGACAGCCCAGAAGTGGAGAAAGTTGCCCAGAGGCTGTGCAGTCTCCATCCTTGGAGGTTTTCAAGACCCAGCTGGATAAAGCCCTGAGAAGCCTGGTCTGACCCCATAATCGCCTTAAGCAGCAGGTTGGGCTAGAGACCTCCTGAGCTCTCTTTTCACCTGAGTTATCATCCTATGCTCCTGTGAAATATACATAAAAAAATAAAGTATCATCCAGTTATACATATATAAAGTGTCATCCAGTTTATAGGATATAATATTGAAAATGGATGCCTCATGGCTGAAGTTAAATATGTGAACAGACATCAACAATAACAAGTACAAATAATATCTGTACCACAGATTGACACTGTTCCCATGCAGTGTTTGAATATTGACCTGACCTGACCTGCTTGTAACAAAGAGAAAAAGGCAGAATGAATAAAAGCCCGGGAGGTAAAAAAAACAGGGAAAAAATGCAGGACCAAAGTGAAATCCACCTAGCAATTGGAAAGAAAGGCATTAAGGCTAAACAGGCAAAGAGAGAGAGGTGGGAAGGAGAGGAGGTGAGGGCTGTGCTGGAAGGGGACAGGGAAAAGGGCGGGAAGACTGGCATGGGGCCAGGGCATTCCTCCACTGTCAGCAGAGTGACTTGAAACCTGCCAAGCCAGGGCCTCCTCCATCCCCCTCCCTGAGCACCAGCAGGGATGTGACCTGCCACTGCTAACAGGGACTCTTTCAGCTCGATGTGTTAGGAGGATTCAGCTTTAAAGCTACTGGCACAGGTATTAACATGGCTCCCATCAGTGGGGTCCCTGTTTGCTCCAATTTGTCATTCTTAAAATTAGTAAATGATGCACACAGAGAAGTTCATCAGAAGATCATAAGGGTTCCAAATGAAGCACTCTGTATTTTGGAAAAGCCTCGCTTAAGGTTCCCTGTTCAATTTGTTGTGTATCAGGCTGCAGTCCACAATTAAGATAACCATACTGTCTGATTACATTGCTATATATTTTCTCCATGCATAAGCCAGAACAAAATTTCAAAGGTTTCCTTTGAAAGCTTTCCTGAAACTTCTGTGGATTTTACAATCTTTTTAAATTTTGAAGAGTTTTCTTTATATTTGGTATATCAACCACAAATTCAAAAGGAGGTCACTGCCTAAAGTATTAATTCATTAATGAGAAAAAGAACAAGTGAAACATTAGATAGTATTCATATTATAACATTCACGCTGAGGCCCTAGCAATGCTCTTTTGGATATTACTCTTTAGATAAATACTTCTTTTCGTAAAAAAAGATAAGATACTTCAAGACCAGGTCATTACTTTGTTTCAACACTTCCGGTATTTCCTACCCAATGCACCTTGCTTCAGAGAAGTTGTATTTAAAACTATTAACTAACAGACAAGCTTGCCAAGCATCACTTAACTGAGGCTAGTTGAGGCAAATATTGTGACTAAACAAGAGTAAATGCTGACCCACCATGAAAACAAACCAACACAACACCACCACTATTTAAGATAAGTGCTAAAAAATTCCGCACTAATTTGTTTCTGAAAAAAAGTGATGGCCACATCTCTTCACAGCTTTGCAAAGCAAGAATAAACTGCCCTTTTTGTGATATCACAAAAATAACCTTGTTAATGCAAGGCAAACTATAAATTGCATTTCAAGCCTACACTAATTAGGAATAAGATATGTTTTGACCATTTTCACTTTCTCTTAATAATTTCTTTTGGTCACACCTCTTTTCCGTAAAATCCATACACAGGCAAACAATTTCTTCTGCCATTTACTGATCTAAAGATATGGAAAATAATGTGCGAAGACATGAAATAGTCCCCCAAGAAAAATCCAGGAAAACCACAGACTATTAGGTATCAGTCTGGGTTACGATAACAAATCAACGTTGAACTAGATTTCAGCTTTTGCACTTCACATGCACACAAAATGCATTCACAAATTTCCGTAATTTCCACAGAAATGTACCATCATAATTAATTTAACATACATGCATGAAGTTTTAATCTTCAAGGTCAGTGGTTAAAGGAAGCTGGGAAATACTCCTATAAAGTACAACAGATGATTTGCCTTTCCTTCTTATCATTACATTAAAAAAAATTAAAAAATAGACATTTCTCAACATGTCTTACCGTTTGCTTTTCCTCTAAAGCTTCTCTTCCTGAGACTTTTCTTCCATGTTTTCCTAACTCCATTTCCCAGGAGAAAAAAACCCCACCCTAATATCCTGAGCAGAATTGATTTAACCTGACTTCATGTTAGATATCCCTGTACTTTTGGAATCGGGAGAGAGAAGTATCAGGCAGCACGGTCGTGATTTCTGGTCAGCACATGTTTCCATTTATAGCCCTCGAAAATCCACAAATAGAAGCGTGGAGAGAGGGCAGGCAGCTGCCTCTGATAACAATAAACATTAGTTTGGCATCACAGCAAATTGTTGAGGAGGGATTTTGGTTACCAGACTCATTCACTCCCCCCTCATCCCCTCTACCCCAACAGCTCATACTGAAAACGTCCATGAAAATTAATAGCTATGTCTCAGTAGCACTAACTTGTGTTCATGGAGATTAAGCAAGTAAAACAACAGATATGATTAGCTGGCACCACATGTTGTTATGTAGAGGCAGAAAGCGTACAGAACAGTATTTTTCAATGGTGCTTTAGCATGACTATTGATCTTTCTCTGTTGAGTGTTTGAGAGTGAGTTATCCTAATATATGCTCATCCAGAGTGTACTTTCCTTTTCTAATATGAGGACATCATCTTGGATTTTTGAAATGCAGAAAGAATTGCAAAACTTTCAGCAAGCAGTATGAGAACCCCTAAATACAGGAAATGCCCAGTAAGCATCTAAAATGGAGCTAATACTCATACAGGCGATGGTTGTGGAGGCTGTTAGTTGACTGTAGAAGAATAACCTGGCTCTCTTTCATAATGATAAAGTCAGGAGGCCAATATTAGAAACGGCAGAGCAGAGGGAACCTCTCAGCGGCTGTGCTGTGGATGCCAAGGTTTATAACACCCTCCAGTTGCCACATCAACTGGGCTCATGTTGTCTCAGGGGCGATTCACATGCAAGGCTGGTTCTGCATGTACCAACGAGGGAAGGGGAAGTGCAACAACATAGAACCACACAGAAAATGGTTGCTACGAGAATTTGCTCTCTGGTTGATCTGTGGTTCATTAAGAAAAGCATAGCCCTTGTAAACCTGGCAGTTTAAGCATCTCACTAAATCCCTAGTAAAGAAAACACACATCCTTTCCCTCTCTTTCTCTCAACACACCGGTAAAAGAAGACTCTTTTAAAATAGATAGATAGATAGATAGATAGATAGATAGATAGATAGATAGATAACTAACTATAAAAACCTTTTTCATCTAGCATTTTTCTTTGTGAAAATGACAGCCAAAACTAAGCACCCTCCTTTCTACTCTTCTTGTTTCTTGACAGATGCTATACTCACATGGTCTTTAGAGCTCTGGATAAGAAGAAAAGGCAATCAAGTAAGTCATCACACAACAGTCTATACAGTTTACATATGAAGATTTGATAAAAAAAAAACAAAAACAAAAACAAAAACAACAAAACACATCTTATCGAGTGTTCCCATCCTGAAACATTCTTCAGAACAAAGTTACTCCAGTGACAATTATATTTCTTTAGTCTCTCTTTCTCCTTCGTTTTCAGAATTGTAAGGCAGCCAGCAGACAAGTGAGTGCAGCAAGGCAAACACAAAACCAGTCAAATCTACAAGGGCTGCCATACTAGATGGAATAAATATGAGCCTGATGTCACAAGAGTAAAAATACACCTCACTGCATCTCCTGGAAATGCTGGGATAAAAGGAACAAGACTAAGTGATAAAATACCCAGAGGAAAGCTGTAGTTCTTCCCCACTCTTCAGCTGGAAGGCAAAGAGTTCATATCTCCAAAATATTTTCTATGAGGCTGAAACTTATCCCTGTGGTGAGGGACTTGCATAATGCCTTTGTACCACTTAACGTCCTCAGAGGAGGTCTTCAGCGGGATTCAAACAGCAGCTTACATTATGCTGCTCCTTACATTACCAGCCAGTCTTTGATGAAAACCTGAAGTGCCTCCCCTCCCATTAACCTGTCCATTTTCAACAGTTTTAAATCACAGACAAGGACCAGAGCATCTCAGGTGGGCACGTTCAGCTGCGTGTGCTCGGTGAGCACCCAGCCCTAACTCACCAGTGGCTGGAATACCCTGCCTGTCAGCAGGCTCCCAAATGGCAGCTCCCAGGGGAGTCACTCCTTTTTCATGCTGGAGAATGGATACCCATGTCGGTAAAAGAGCAGGCTGTCAGCGGTGCAACAAACCAGGAACGTAGGACGCAAGGCATATATAAGTCCATACAGACTTACAACAGCATGGGCAGATTTTTTCTGGAGTTCATGTTGTGTGTAACTTAGTACTCGGTATACTAAGTACCCTAAAACTTAATCTTCAATCACTTTCATACTCTCTGCTTCCAGAGGCTTAAACTGTTTTCATGTGTCAGCTCACCCATGTGAATGTCAAAGGTGATCGCTACAGAAAGACCCAAGGAAGTGACTATGAATTGATTTTACTCCTAGTAATTCCAACATAAGATGCTGGTGAGAGTATGAAGCTTTAGAAGTGAGTTTTCCATCAACATTCTTGTAAAGGTGTCTAATAGCACTCACAAGAAAAAAATTAACACCTTCCCCTTTCACTGTGTGGCTGCTAAAGCCTGAACACTGGATTCCATGAAAAGAAAAGAAAAAAAAAGTTAAAATTAAAATACTAGGATAGGGAAAAGCCTAATTGCTCTGTTTCTTGTGAATGGAAATTTGTATTCTGGATGCATCATGCTGCTGATTGTCCAAGTGCTTAGGGAGTTGGAGCAGATTGCATCGGAGATGAAAACGGGAGCAAAAAGCTAAGAATGCAACAGAATATGACACCAAACTTCATGCCACTGTGCTGAAATCAGGGAGCACAAGAAACATCGGATGCAGGGCTCTTCTGTAGCCTGGATGCTAATATACAAGGACCCTGGAGATAGCCTAGAAAGGCTGACATCGCCTTCTTATCTACCACACCTTGCTCGGCATGATATTTCAACACTAAACCTGACGAATGACCGTGATCCTAACCACATGAGAATTGGTTTTATGTAATTATGGGAGTACATTTCTTACTCCTACATAGAAATAATGGTTATTTTACTCCAAGGACTTATGAAAACACTGTTAGTAACTGTATATTTCCTGCTTTACTTTGCAACGTAAAACATAGTAAACAGGTGCTAAGTAAAAAGCATGTTATAGACATTGCCTAAATTACTGTGCTATTTTTAATTACTTCTTTGTAGTACAGTCATGGTCTCTCGACATCTGTTTTTCTTCTCAGAGCAGAACCTAACAAGAGGCCAAGAGACAAAGTAGATGGGGGGAGGGTTGTATATTTTTTTTTTGTAAGAAGCAACTGCTCAATATCCAAAACAGTAGTACTGTGTAAATAAACCATTTAAGCAAATGTATTTTCTGTGCTCACTTGATCTGCTGTTCTTGGAGAAGGAAGCAAATGACTATCACAAAGTTTGTGTGTCACACTCAGCTGTGTTTTCACTAGTGTGGCTACTGCAGTTCTTTTACTTTGCACATTTTCATTTCAGCCTGACATGGCTGTAGCCCAGGGCTGCCAGCCAATGACTGTATCACACGCGATTGACTTGCACCGCTTCCTTCTTAAGCCGGTAGCTTTTATTTGCTTAGCATCAAACATAACACTAGCATTCAACAGTCAGAAGTACTAATTCTGACCCTGATGTGCTCAGTTGTATTATACTTGGCTGAAAGCCACCTACTTGTCACATATACTAGTTAAAAAAACCTAAGACTAATATAGAAATCACATCCACAGCGATTTTTAAGGGTCTCATTTGGAGAGATATTTTCTGTCACACACTTAAAACAACAAGTCAAAAATTTAAAAGAAAAAAAACAAAACACAAAACAAACGCAAAACTCAGTAGGCTCCCTCACTACTCGTAGCCACAAGTTATGCTGTCCAGGTTATTTTGGGTGCCCACCCTTCTCTCAGCCCCAGCAAGTCAAGCCAACAAGTATCCCTACTTTACTCAAGCATGTCCACCCAAGGTCAGATGCACATGCCTGGAAACGTCAGAACCTCGGCAGCGTTTCTAGCCGGTATTTCACAGCATGTTCCTCGCAAAAACAAAAAGCATGCCAGAGCCATCGGGGCTGTATACCGAGCAGGCTTACCTTCCAAGCTGAGGGAGCCGAGGGCTGGAAGCTGATCCTTAGGAGAGGTGGGTCCACATTCCTGCCGCGGCACCCGGCAGCTGCTGCTGTCGCTCCCTGGTCCACCCCGCTGCCTCTGCAAACACGCCGGGAGCAGGAGGTAGCAGGCGTGGAAGAAAGAGGGAAACACCATAGGCACCGCAACCCTCTGCTTTGCATGTGAGAAGCAGAGCCCTACATGTCATGTACGGAGAGACTCCTTGACAGATTTTTCTCTGAAGGGGCAAGTTTGAATATGTTTGAGGATAAAACCAAGGAAGGTGATTCAACATTACAATAAATTGATTCTGAGAGCTCTGAGCCTTCTCAGACATGGCAATCCATAGAAGTTCTAAGTGCTTTCTTCTCTTCATGGATCTTTTAAGTTAATTGTGTTAAAGTGGACTATCCTTGTGCTGGCAAGGTCCTACATCTGCTGTCCTCCAGGAGCACAGACAGCAGTAGAACAACTGACCTGTTTTTTGTTGGATATTAATTGTTTCAGCTATATTATACACATGATGTCCCTGAATATTCCTGCTATATACCAGCAACCCAAATTATTCCAGGCTATAATATATATTTCAATAGATGCATCACAAAAAAAAAAAAGAAAAAAAAAGGAAATCTTCCCTCCTGTATTTAGTGGTACTGTTTGCCTTGCCTTCCTCCACAATGATGGACATGGCAATGATTAGATATGGCTAATGAAATATATTAGTAAAGCATTAAATACCTTCTTAGCTATCTTTTAACTGATGTGGCAGCTGGGAACGAGCAGAAGGCAGTTGCCCACAGAAAACAAGTGACGGCTCCACAGTCAGGCAGCAGGCTCTTTTAGGCACCTCCCAGGTCAGCAGGCAGGCAGAGCACAGGATATGAGCTGTCATTGACAGACCAACTCCCATTGCGCCTTTCCACCTTCCATCTCTGCTCTGTCTTATCAAACACCAAACCTCAAAAGAGACATTACCCAGTGCTGATAACGACACCAGCATCTGACCTCCACCTCTGCCCCTCTTCTGCAGAACAAAACTGAAATGTAATCACCTGCCCTGGCATTTTTTTTTGCCTAAGCAAAGCCTGAATAAATGTGTAGCAGAGGCTTTGAGTGACATATTTTGTAGAGTTGCATGACCATTTATGAAACTGTTTGGGTTCATTTATCAATGTGTATTCAATTTTTTCCACAGAGAATGTTTCCACCACAAGTTTATACCCACAGAAAAATTCTCTACACTGCAATATGAAAATTGCCTCAAAACCAAATTCAGTTGAAAAGGACAGATAATGATCCAAGTGTTTAAAAGTTATCTGAATGCTGACAGCATTTGGTTAAGAGCACGTAATTTTGATAGCAAATGTTTTGACTTCCAAGACCTAACGAAGAATGTAAAACACACACCTGTGCATGAGGAGGAAAAAGAATGAAAATACAGACTTCTCAACAGAACTCCTACTTTATTTCACTAACTCTCAACTACAATTTATTCTGCAGCCCAGGGCTGGTTTATAATAGCAGAATGAGTTTACTTTTTCTGCAGTCTAGTAAGATATAATAAAGCAATAATATATCATACTTTACTAGCTGGATTGCCAAAGCATTTATGGGTTCCGAGCTTGATGATATTTTTGCAATATGCATTGATCAAACATTAAGTCATGGTGGAAGAACCCTGTTTATTTTTGAGGAAGAAAAGGGATGGGGTATCATTTAAATATCATTTAAATATAATTTCATTTATTGACATAATCTAAGCTAACTCAAATTGGAATGTTTATACACATAATACAGTCTTTATTATCAAAGCCATTGCAGATTCTAAAGTAATGTTCATTTTGCAAATGAATGAAAATTAGTTTAATATTCCTATTGCTGATAATTTATCTTCAATTAAAATGCTGATGTACAAGATAATGCAAAAGCCACAGTGGATGCAGTTGAGAGTCAAGAGAAATCTTGATACCAGAGTGTTACTGCAAACCTATTTTTTCAAAATGAAATATCCCTTTTGTCGGTAGGAGATATTCTACCTCTGTGACAGCCATACTCTCCTGGGAATGTCCTAATTCCTGAAAACACAGCTACCAGCATTCATTCAAGTCATATATGAATGATCACCTGAGAAATCTTTCAGAATGGGAATAAAAGATGAGGATTTACCAGATCACTGTGTTATGCTATATTGTATTTACAGGAAAAGAAACATCATAAAAAACATCAGTGCACACTTTATGCACATAAAAAAAGTAATGACATCCTAGTCTAGCAGGGCCAGACCCCACCTCTGAGTTAAGGCAGCACCGTGGAACCCCAAATAAAGATCAATCCTAAAAGGTTCTTCTTAAGCACCTCAAAATGCATTAGAAATCTGAATAGCAGTGAAGATAATTAAAGGATTGAACACTGTTGTACAAGAAGATTTGCTCCTAAATGCTTACCTCATATACATATATATATATATATATATACACACACACACATATATATACATACACGTCAAATCTGGCATATCACAGTAAGGCAAATTTAAGGTGTTCTGCTTATATGCAAGTTAGGAGAAGAAATAAGAGTCTCAGACAGTTCCTCAAGCATAAGAAATTGCTTCTCACTTCACTCTCAGGTGCATAGTTGTTTAAGATGGCTCCTGCATTTAGATCTAATAAAATGTAACTTATGGGTCCTGTTCAAATCTGATACACATTTGCATATACCTAGAGAAACTATTCTTTATTACTAGAATGAGATACAGAATTCCAATAAAATGTTATAATTTCTCTGTGGGGAAGAAAACAGCACTATTTAAAAGACAGAAAAGGATACTTTATTCTCATAGAAAACAACATTAAAAGGGACAATTCAAAGGAACCTGGGGGTAGACAAAAGGGTGAGCTATATAGACAAAACATAGACACCAGATTTAAAAAAAAACCCCAAACTATACAATTGTTTTCAGTGTGTTTCCAACTGGGTAAAGTATCTTCCGAATAAAAATCACCTGCTCTATTCACCATTGCATTTAGGTGCTGTAGGATGCCCTTGCAAGTGGCTATTGAAACATGTGGTGACATTCACATAACCTCACCCAGCTCATTTTGTGTCAAGTCCACAGCTTCTGGCTGAAGGAAAGTTCAAGGCAAAGAAATATAAACACGGGCTCTGCTCCCCCAGCTCAAATCCATCCTCCATGTAATGGTTTTCCCTACAAATAAGGCAGAGTGGTTCAAGTACTACATTAAATGTAATGGAACAATAGGAAAGAAAACCACCCATGAACTCTTTCAAGAAAATTACTTTATTAGGGAGGATAAAAAGCACTGTTCAGACAGTCCGAATAGGCATGGCCTTCTGTGCTGTCGGGCTCCTCGGGCTCAAAGTCATCTGGGTCTGGGGGCAACTGGTCAGTATCTTCATCAGAAGTGGAAGGACGTGTGAGGATTATCCGAGGTATCTTCAGTAAGGTGAGAAAGATTGCAGAGAAAAGAGTCAGATCAAGAGCAGGGAAGTATTTAAATGGGATATTTTAAAGGTATAGGGGAAGCAGGTGATGAGAAAAAACATGCAAGAGATGTAACACTGCAGGGCTTCCTGACAGGCAAACTGTTCTATGCCAAAAATTGCACTGATAACTAAAGCAAAACTGAGATAAATTGCCTTTTCCTCTCATTAGCTAATAAAAAAACCCAACCCAAAATTTCCACAGATAAAGATAAAAAGATCTTTAAAAAATAAAGACAAGTAAATATGAAAAATATAAATCTACTTTTATTTAACTTCGTTATTCATTAAATTGATGCACCTGAAAGCAATAAAAGATTAATTAAGGACCATAAAGCATATGTTATTGATCTTTGAAAAAATGCATATTTTGGCTTTTTTACTGACAAAATACAATTAAGGGAAACATTAAGACAAAATAGCAATGTGTAAATACATTAGTTAATAAATATGCATGCACGGATTTGATTCATATAAATTTTTTGGCCAAGAACTTTTGTGTTATTTGAGAACTATATTGCAATGTCTTAAAATGAATTTAAATGCTGCAACTGAGAAAAGAGAAGAATGTCAGGTTCTTTATGAAGAGCAAAATAATGTACCAGTGATGGTTTGTATCAATGCATGGATTATTACAAATTTAACTCTGATGCACAAAGTCATTCTACTTTTCACTCATTTACCAAAAAATTTAACATCTAATGAAACAGATAATATCGACTTACTGTTGTATCTAATGAGCAAGCAATATAATGTGTAATAAATAAAATGTCCATCTTGCCAGTAGTCTGAAAATTTTCAAGAAAGGTAGTGTTTCTTATTTATCAGCTACTTTGTTGCATTTCTTTACACTTTATAAGAATGTTTAATGTTGACACCACACAATTCAATCATTTATATATTATTTCCTTGCTGTACATTATTTGATTTAGGAAATGACACAAGCACATAAACGCTTCATGGCTATTCAGCTAGCCAGCCAGGAGGCTTCTGCATTGAAGTAAAACGAATTATTCCCCAGACTCCACCGACTGCATTAGCTCCGACTCCACTGACTATCGGGGGGCCTGGCACCCCCCAGCTCATGGGCAGCCACACTACACGTAGATACCAAAATGCAAGTGTCAGTCTGGAGTTGAATCTCACCCATGATAGCCGTAAACTAATTTTAAAACCAGATATAGATTTAGTTATAGTCCCTGGTGTATTGAACAGCCAATGGCATCTTTTTCTTTTTTTTTCTTAGACTAAGAAGGACACATTTCTGGAAGCTTTAAATAACCTATACAGATCCTAAGTACTGGCCAAGCTAACAATTCCTGGGAAGATTTGCTTCTGCCATGCACACCTGACAGCATTTATAAGCCTTCCATGCACTGGATGTTTCTCTTGGCTCTGTTCATTGCTGAAAGATGCTTCTTAATGATAGCCAGCAGCCAGCTGCTTTGTGCTACAGCAAATGCACATACGTACAGGTGCTATACTGGGTGATTATATATTAAAATTCTGCCACCTCAAAAGCTAGTGCAGAGATCTATGCCCTAGCTGAAGTTACTTGCAGAAATATCCACGACCAGGCTTTGCATTTCATTGAGCTGTCTGTTCAAAGCTCAGGGAAGACCTTTCTTTGAGCACTGTGCCACTCAAAAATAGACATGGGCACATTTCCCTGAGACCAGGCACGCATTGCATTAGCAGTATGAAGGAAGAGTTGCCAGTACTTCTTTTTCCTCTTGAAGAACAGCCCTTAGCCATTTTGAATGTTAGTTATTGAAATACTCTTTATCAGCATGGTTTCTACTCCCCAGTGATCCCACTTGCAAAGAATCAGATCTAATTCTCTAAAAAAGCTTTTCCTCAAACATTTCATGACTTCTGGAGCCTGATTCTTGCATACTATCTTTCAAATATTATGATGGGACTAGGTCTTAAAATCACAAAGTGAATTTAATTGATGAAATGGAAAATAGAAAAAAAATTCTAGCTGTTGGTGAGGCACAACCCTAAAAATTTAAACTAATGACATTAAGTTCTTGTGGGTTATTCCACTCTGCCAGCACCCCCAAACACACACAGAGTTTTGATTTGGCACGAAGGTCCTCTGAAGACTTTTTTTTTTTAGATACTCTGAAATACTCCTTATTTTAGAGACCATTAGTCATTTTCATTATCACAAAAAAGTTTGGTTTTTTTTTCTTTTTTAATTAATTAGTTACATCTGAAAGAAACATAAATCTGAGATTGTAACAATATTGCTAGAGGAACAAATCCCAGAGGATGCTCAGTTCTGGCATGAATACTCTTTCACATTTCTCCCTGTGTTCAATACACTGCAAGCTGCAGTTAGGCTTTCACAACTTTCCCGAAAACTCATCTCATTTCCTTGATGACACACCCTCTTCTACACCCACGGTCCGAAAGCCTGCACACCTCTAGCACCTGAGCTGCAGCAGAGCCTCTGGAGGACTTCCCACCCTGACGGCACCACGACTCCCCTACCAATGCCCCCAGTTAGGCTCCAAGTTAGATGATGGCCTGCCCGCAGGTTCATTGCTTGTCCAACATTTCCATGGTAATTTTATCAACCGCTTCCATGAAATAACCTACATAACTGCAAATTGAGAGCAAACCCAATTAATTAATAGAGTATGCATTTGTACAAAGTCTAATTCAGTGAAAAGAGGCTCAGGCCTCTACTTCCTCTCTTCTAGCATCAAACATTATCAATTAATCTCCTGTGAAAACAAAACAACACAAAATGGATGCAAGAAGCACACATCACAGTTCTAACCACAGCGGCCTTTCCATCTTCACCTAACTATTCCCTAGAAACCCAGCACTCCATCACTGCCTACACATTCACCCTACCTCCAGGAAAATCACAATCTAAGCTTTATCAGCTTCCTTTCCTCCTCCCGTTTTATTTTTTAAAAAAACAAAGTAACAACATGCAACAACTCTAAACTCGCATTAACTTTTGTTCCATCCTTTTCTCAAACCCAGTGCTTCTCTTCCAAGAATCCCAGGGGATTTTTACCCTTGCTTTCAGATTTCCATGCTTATCTTCACTGCAGCTTCACCCTATTAAATAGGCAAGGTTTGCTCTTGGAGCTTTTCTTTAATATTC
The DNA here is from genome assembly GCA_013400875.1 of Anhinga rufa. NCBI lineage: Eukaryota > Metazoa > Chordata > Aves > Suliformes > Anhingidae > Anhinga > Anhinga rufa. The sequence continues at coordinate 34,747 of VZTV01007988.1, forward strand.
ATATTTAATGTACATTTCCTCATGCATCACAACTGGGTGAAGACAGGAGAATGGATTTCATGTGCAAAAAAATGTCACAACAAAGACGAAGCAAACTATTTCCACTGTCATTACAGGCAGGGCAAGACAGAGACATTTAGGATGGAAACAAGGAAAACCTTGCCGGCATGGGCAGCTGAGCTTCAGTTGCTTGCCTAAGGTATGTGGGAAGGTGTAGAATTTCCACCTTCTACCAGTAACTCTTCAGAAGAAGTTGATCCTGGTGTAGGAGGACAAATTATCCAGGATTCTGTGTTGTTCCATTGTTTTACTCCACTAGTTTTCACTAAATAGTGTCTGAACTTGTCTAAAATATTTCTGTTGAAATCACAGTCCTCCTACTCACTTTCCATCATCATGCACTCATTATTAAAATAATACCTGAAGTACCAGTCGATCCCACACTATCAAAATATGCAGAATACTTTTTTCCAGAAAAATTTATGAATAATCATTTGAAACAGATTACTGTTTTCCCTTTTTCCCCTGAAATTATATTTTCAGTGCCTAAAAAGTAAACTTCACGAAGGACATATCCTGCACCAAAACCAGTGTGTTCACTATGGGAATTTCTTTCACTACCTTGTTTGTGTCTTTCGTACACATTTTCAATGTAAACACTAAGACTTTGGACACTAAAAAGATTCACTAAAAAATTTCATTTTTGTTTAATCAGGCATAGCTAAGAATCAAATTATTTCAGACACTCATTTAATGGAATTACCACCCTCTATTGAAAGATGGAGTCCTTCAACTGAAGCACAGACAGTGTCTGTGCACTCCTACTCCACTGCAAGAAGTGGTAAAACAAACCTGTCTAAATAACCTAGGGTGATTCAGCTGCAGTGTTGGCTGCAAGAATTCTTTCATACTGAAACAGGATAGGAGCAAACCTACAACTAACTATGATGCTTCAGTTGAAAGCATCTTCTTAAAGCATGATAAATGAGATGTCCTGCCAACAGGTTAACATCCAATAATTTTTAACTTCCAATTGTGCACATATGCTTTCCATTTCCACTTTTAATAAAAATGCTTCTCCAAAAGGTTGCAGAACAGTCCATAATGGACAGTTCATTATGTCTTTTTATAACCTTTTCAAAACCAAAACCAAACAGAACAAACACCATAATCTTTCTTCTCTTTTATAAGCCTTCCCCTTCCCCTGACCTCCCCCCTCACAGGTCCACACTCCAATCGAAGAAGAAGAAGAAAGCTCTCAAGGCAAGAGTCACAGCTAAAGCCTGAGCTTCACATGGAAGGCGTAACCAACAGCAACAGGGCGAAGCACGGCTGAGAGCAAGGCCAGCTTCTGGGGAGAAAGACTATGAACCAGAAGGTGATATGACACATGAAAATCCCAAGTTTGAAAGAATAAGGGCAGGGGAAAAGGATTTGGATTGGCCTTTTGGAAGAAAACCAGACATACTTTTAACCCTAGTTCAAACAGATACCTTTCTAAAGAAAATATTCCCCAGCTAGAAAATACCTCTAATAGGGAAGCCTACCTAGTTTGACTCCATGTATCTAAATAGTACGTATTTTTGAAATTTGACTTAACAGCTGATCTTTACTGACACCAGTGCTAAGGCAGGTACCCTGCAGCTGGTGGAAACGGGAAAATAATCTACCCAGTTGAGAGCATTTGCATGGGTTTGTGTAAACCTCCAGAATAAGGTTAAGATTTCATACTGAATTTCACCCTTTTGTTATCACTGGTGATGGCAGTAGTATTTTAGACTTGAACAACAGGAAATTCAGACTTCTTGCTAAACAATGAAAACATGCCTTTGCTAGATGCAAAAGGTTGCATTTGATAATGGCTGTATTCATAGAAGAAACTGTCTAAATCAAGTTTAAAGTGAAGAAGGGCATTTAGTCATGCCTAAAAAAATGTTACACAGCTGGATTTTTAAATACTAGTTTTAAAAAGAAATGCCAAAAATGCATCCAACAAGAACAGCATAGAACGGGCTGATCAACTGCTGCACGGTTCAGACCAAACTGGCACCTGGTGGCTTTTTTTTAATTAAAGCGATGCTATGTTTTGCTCCCAAAGACAGAGACAACAGAAAAAAAGCAACCTTCTCCCCAAAAGAAAACATACAGGAAATACAAGTTAAAGAGGGAGAAAGAGATCTAATTAATTCCTTGTGGATTTATACCCACAAGCAATCTCACTGCCAGGCAGAAGTGGGCAAGGTAGCCAGGGAGCGGCAAGGGAAGGTGGCTGGTGCAAGGCGGGCACGACAAAAACCACCTAATGCACAGTGGCATGTATGAAACCATATGAATTTGCAAACCCCATCTAGGCATTCAGCACAGCTTCCCTTTTATAGCATGTTATCAGGAACATTTTAAGTGGCACATGTTTTACGGTGCACCCTCAGTGCTCCTGGTCTCCAAAAACCCTGGCTGCATCCCTTTTCCCAGTGCGTTACAGTGCTATTTCACTGCTTTCAAGGCCTGTGGCCAAACTCCAGAAACTGTGAAGTCAGACAGAGAGAGAGGTATAAACCTCTCCCACACCCTGGGGAAGAGAAATCTATGGTCAGGCATGGATGAAGTGCCTCATTACGCTGCACAGCAGAAGACCTCTGCACAAGGAAAGCAGGGTGGCCCGTGCTCGGGGAGCAGCCAGCTCATGAGAGCACCTATTGTTGCTCGGCGTTGGAACAGGGCAGCATGTAATTCAGTTCATCCTTATGCCTGGAGCAGCCCCATTGCTTGAGCACTGCCAAAGCCTTGTGCCTAAGCTGGCACCGTGTTTTTGAACACGCTGCCTTGGTTTTGCGTGCAGCAGCAGCTTGGTGAGGGCCCTGAGTGGGGGCTACCTCATCAGCCTGTCCCTCTTCCCCAAGCTCGTCGCTCTTCCCACACTGTGCTTGGTGATTTGCTCCAGAATCTAATTCGGCTCAGCATTATTTCCTGGATGCACCAGACAAATACTGCTCCATGTGCTTTCCCCTAAAATGTCCTCTGTGGGAATCTTCTAGAGATTGATATCTTTCAGAGGCCAGGTTTAAAACTGGGTATTTTCTCCACTTCTTACTGGGAAAGCAAGAGAGCACCTTGAATGTTTTATCTGTCTCCCAGCGGGTATGTCTTATTTAGAGCGAAGCTCTTTTCTGTTCTTCCTATCTGGCAGTTTAGTGCCTCCCACGGGCAATGCACAAGGCAAGGAAGGTGGAGTTCAGTCAAACTCACCATCGCATTTCTCAGCAGACAAAAATGAAAGATCAATGTCCATCGCATCGTACCTGCAATGCTGTCTGACACAAAAGGCTTTTATATTATTCAAACTGCTTATGAAAATTCTCCTTGCTTCATTTTTTTCATCTTCTAATGTACCACTGAATGGTGACTTCCCTGACACTGGAACCTGATACATTTTCATTTAAGTGCTTTCCGTGTAATCACTTATGGCCCGATGCTATAAAAACATTGAAGAAAATGCATTGCTTTCATCACACTGGGAGACCTAAAAGGTACTGCCTCCATAAGCAGTGCTACCCATGGCCCAAGTCACCAATCCTTTGATTTTGAAGAAAGTTCATCACCCCTGTGAAAGGCAGCGGTCGTACCTGAACGCCTGCAGGAATTCAGCACAGCCTCCTCCCCTGTTGAATTCCCGCAGAGTCCATGGGGACGTCTTTCAGAAGGGGAGATGCTGATCATTTGCGTGGTTGTTCAAATATTTATCCTCTTTTATTCTCTAAATAGTATGCTATGTCCTACAGCATGATTCCAGGGGCCTTGCTTGAATCTACTTGTCTCTTGTATGTATTTTTGTTTACATTGTCTGCAGTCCTTATATTGTCTACCATATGATGGGTTTACTTTGTAGATTTTTTTTTTCTTTAACTTTGAGGTATTTGAATATGGTATCTTGAAATGATCAATTAATGACTTTTCTTTTTTAAAGGTTTTTCCTACTTAGCATTGTTAAGTCAAGCACTGCAAAATCCAAGAACTTAAGTGTTTGAAGTGAGTCAATTCTGACTGAGTCCTATGAAAAAAACTACTTAAAAGGAAGAGAAGAAAAAAGATACACTGTGCAAACAGAAGCACTTACTTGGAGCAGGAACTTAATCCCAGATTCACAAAATAAGTTCCCTAAACACTACACTAGGGAGGTAAATACAGTGCCTATATTACACACCTTTTATGTTTCATCCTGACTCAGAAATATTCAGTTAGTTCAATAAAAGTGGAATTAAACCAGCAGATGAAATGGAGTAGGAGATCACATGGCAGATGGGTGCTTACACTCTGCTGAAGCTCACACAATCAGTGCAGTGTTAGCTAAGCCAACAAGGCTGCACAGGGGCTTCTTTGCAAGTGTCTATAATCCTGCATAAGATGCAAGGCAGTGCGGAGTCAGACTCCTGACTTCTAAAGCTAACTTACCTTGTCAGATAAAAAATAAAAATATAAAACTACCAACACCCTTACCTGACAAGATTAAGAGTCATGAAAATGTTTTGGAGAAGAGATAAAGCAGTTCTTCATAAAAACCTTGAAGTCTGAAATATTAGGTCATATGGTGTTATGGGAACAGGTCAATCAAACACTGGCTGTGAGCAAGGTCTTTATTGTTTGAAACGAGTTTCAGAAGAAATCTGTCTGATGATGATAGGGACATTTTGAATCCAACTTTAGTTGTCCTCTTTTATAGTGCTTCTCTGACCTGAGTATTCTACTGGTTTTGCTTTTAAAAGTGAAACTAGTAAGACAATGACTAAAGAAACAAGAAACAAGTTTTATTATGTTTAAGTTGTATGATTACAATTTTCTGATATGGCTAGAACAAACCTGCTCAGAAGAATAAAGAAAGGGTTTGATACTTAGATTTCTGAATATTTTTAACTGGTATAAGTGCATCAAGACTTTCTCCGGAAAAGTCTATATCAGCTGGAAGGTAAGAATATCTGCTGTGATTCTCATCCATGTAAGGTTTCTCATGACTTGCATCTAAACAATGTGAGAGAAAGGCAGAAAACCAGCAACTTAGGTATTGTGGGAGTGTGGTATATGCTTATTGACTTTCTGCAGGCACAGGAGCATTTCACTTTGATATTACCGGTTCTAGAACACCAAAGTTGTCTGTTTTCCCAACATATTTAGGAACATGTGGTATCTCTGCATTTTTAACAGCACAACCAAAACATTTGGCTTTTTTAGCTTGAAGAAGTTCTTCAGATTTTTCCAATTCTTTTACACAATCACTTTTAATTGATAACTCTTACTTTAAACTTCCTTGAAAATCCATTATGCAAGTGACACTTGTACACCTGGTGAACTATATGAAAAAAAATCTAATTGAGGAAATTCCCAGGGCAAAGGCATACAATTAAAGAAAATAATATGGTAAGAATTAAAGTGAAATACTAGATTAAAAGGTTTAAGAGATTTGATATTAATTACAAAGTATCTAATATCCTTATGATGTTGATAGCCCCAAAAATGGATCAGAGAAGATGACATGATGATGCACGTCATGAAGTGATAGGAGATGCTGAAACCTGTCAACACTTTCCATTCATTCAGACAAAATCCACTGGGAATTTCAGTCAGAGCTTGAATGAAAATATTTTTGATGGAGAAAGATTTTGCAGAGTTGGTTTATGTTCAGGAGGATGAGTAAGAAATAGGAGCAGAGAACAGGAAAAATAGAGAACTGGAAAAAAAGATTCCAGAATCCAAGTTAAAGTTACTTCTGTTAAAGTCAGCATAGAGCACTATTGGCAATGTTTGTATCCCTGGTTTGGTTCCCCACCCCCCACCCCCCCGTAGTTAGACATGCAATATTTTACACACAGTCTGCATGTAGATAGCCATATCGGTTGTGGTTCTAATCTGTTATATTTTGATGCACATCTTTACATAGATACCCTTATTTTAAGGTTACAATTTTAACCTTACAAATCCAAAGACTCAGTTTAAGTTCAATTAAAATATTTTTATTTTTATATATATGTATTAAACAAAGTAAAATAAACATATTCCATATTTTTGAGGTGTGATTAGCATAACTGAGACAAGTCTATTAAATACGGTATGCAAAAAAAGTACCTAATTGTAATTAAAGTTCTGGGGCCTCTACATTTCAATAAAATACTCAATCATAATTAAAACCAAGGGCAATTCTCATTTTTCCTTTGCAAAACAATGACTCGGTGAAAGAACTTTTCATTGTTTGTCCAATTAGTTATAGTCATTCACACTCTTACAAAACTTAAAGCTGGCACAAAGGGTTTGAAATTGAGTTGGGCTGGATGAGTTAACAAGCCAAATGAGCCTTTTAGAAGAAGTTAGAGCAACCAGGCCCATGGAGAACAGAAAGAAAACCTGAATCTGGCAGCAGCATCACCCTTTGTAATGTCAGAGCACCAGGCTTGGATATGGGATGGGCAATGGCAAGAGATGGCTAGAGGGCTTTGGCTAGCAAGTAAGAGACAAATATATTATCACAGATAGCATATGCAAAGAGGATATTTATTAAAATTCAGTAAAAATAAATAGATGAAGACAGAGGCCCTGCTGGAGAGCAGGGCGCAGTGATGACTTGGAAGAGAGGGAGATCATCGTGATCAACAGGGCAGAGTCTGGTTGGAGGCCCGTAACTAGTGGTGTCCTCCAAGGGTCTGTACTGGGCCCAGTTCTATTCAATATATTCATCAATGAAGGGATAGAGGGATGGAGCGTAGCCTCAGCAAGTTTACTGATGACACCAAGCTGGGAGGAGTGGCTGATACGCCAGAAGGCTGTGCTGCCATCCAACAAGACCTGGACAGGCTGGAGAGCTGGGCCGAGGGGAACCTCATGAAATTCAACAAGAGCAAGTGCAAGGTCCTGCACCTGGGGAGGAACAACCCCAGGCACCAGTACAGGCTGGGGGTTGACCTGCTGGAAAGCGGCTCTGCTGAGAAGGACCTGGGAGTGCTGGTGGACAGCAAGTGACCCTGAGCCAGCACTGTGCCCTTGTGGCCAAGAAGGCCAATGGTGTCCTGGGGTGCATTAAAAGGAGTGTGGCCAGCAGGTCAAGGGAGATCATCCTGCCCCTCTACTCTGCCCTGGTGAGACCCCATCTGGAGTACTGTGTCCAGTTCTGGGCTCCCCAGTTCAAGAAGGACAGGGAGCTGCTTGAGCAAGTCCAGCAGAGAGCTACCAAGATGATCAGGGGGCTGGAGCATCTCCCTTATGAGGAAAGGCTGAGAGACCTGGGTTTGTTCAGCCTGGAGAAGAGAAGACTGAGGGGGGATCTTATCAATGCTTATAAGTATCTGAAGGGTGGGTGTCAGGAGGATGGGACTGGACTCTTTTCAGTGGTGCCCGATGACAGGACAAGGGGCAATGGGCACAAGTTGGAACACAGGAAGTTCCACTTAAATATGAGGAAAGACTTCTTTCCTGTGAGGGTGCCAGAGCAGTGGCACAGGCTGCCCAGAGAGGCTGTGGAGTCTCCTTCCCTGGAGACATTCAAACCCCACCTGGACGCGGTCCTGTGCCCCCTGCTCTAGGTGTGCCTGCTCAAGCAGGGGGGGTTGGACAAGATGATCTCTCGAGGTCCCTTCCAACCCCTGCCATTCTGTGATTCTGCGAGAAGGAAGACGGGCACCATCCAGCACATAATTCAGCTTTTGCAGGAAGAATAATAGGAGCCTTTGGTTTCTTTGCTACCGTGCTTCTCTCCTACCCTCCCTTGATGTAGATGCACCGATCTTATCTTGAAACCAGTCAGAAATAGAAAAGAAACAAACCTTTCTAGATTCCTAGCAAAGAAGATTCTGCATTAAGGTCCTACTGCCATCTGCTTATCTTAACATGCAAAGCACATCCTCCATAAGAAGCCAGGCTTTAAACATTTTTCAGATAAGATGGTTACTAAGGAATAACAGGAACTTCACCAGAGCAAACCCAGAACAAGAGCAGATGAGATACTGACCAGTTCCTGCGTCAGCAGGATACTCCTCAAAAGCCCATAATCCCTAAGATTGATGAATGCCACTCTAGGTTAAAGGCAATAACATACACAATTTGCTACAAGATTTTGATTAAAAAAAGAAACAAAACCAGAAATACAAATGTTTCTCCACAAACAACTTGCACATCAGCTACTTTTGACACTTGGAACCCTCTGTGCACCATGGTCTAAAGTAAGTAGCTTGTCTAATCTAAAGTAAACCTAATCTGCCACCTCCTCCCCTTGCAGATGAAGAACTTTAAAGGGAGGCATTATTTTCCAAGAGGCATACAACATTAAAAAAATGGTCATTTCCTCTTTTTGGCTGAAAACACTAAAAGTCAGATACTACTGTGACAGATCCAGACCATTAGCAATGTATGCATCAACCCTTTCAACAGTGGTTCCTCTAACAGAAGCCTCATGCTTCCTGCAATGCGGGTTAAGACCGTAAGAAGCAGCTACCAAGTAGAGCTGGACCAAAAAAAAAAAAAAGATGGAAGCATTTTCAACTGGAAAATAAAACCGGTCTAAATGTTTCACAGGATGATGTTGGAGACCAGAGGCCTCAAAATAAGTTCCTTTAAGCAACTGAATAGAAAAAAAAAACCCTTGTTAGTCCAACTCAAACAAAAGCTGGAGCTCAAACCTTCTTAAATAGTAATCCACATAGGAAACCAGAGGAATCCAGATTTGCATGGTCTATTTGCTTATTTTTCAGTCAACTAACAAATCACATGATTTTTAAAAATGTGAATGGTTAATAAAAACTGAATGTGGTCTTTGATTATAGTCTTTTATATAGTAGATGAACTTTCATTTTTTGCCATTAGCTGGGTTGTGAATGGTATTCCTGGAAAAAAGGATGAAAAAGGACTGGAAGAACAGGAATCAAACAAAGCACTCCTCTGGCATTTGCTGTAGGAGAAATGGTTATTGCTTCCTGGTACTTCAGGCTTAATACAAGTAGGATGCTTTTTGACCTTAATCATTCAGATACCTTGATCTTATTACATCTTCCTAGTAAAGCCATAATTTCAGGTGTGCAGGCAGATGACCATGATTGGGGTAGGTAGTTTAATGTTTTAGAGAAGTTCACAAAAGCGGATCAGATTTCTGAAAGCCACCTTGCAGGCTCAGCCATTTCCTTCTGTGACATGTGTGGCAGGCTTAATTTTGTCTGACATCAGTCACCTAAAATATGGGCATGCAGTCTTAGCCTGTCATGCAAGTTCCCCCTCAAGTCAAAAGATAAAAATGGTCACCTCCAGGTAGCAGCTCAACCTCTCCCTCCTAAAAGAGGCACCCTGGAGACGCTGCTCCTTCCATTAGCTAGAGAGGGACAGACAACAGAATAAACACTTAAGCTGGAGGGAATGGACACCACCCTTAAAGCCCCCAAAACAGAGTGCTTCAAAAGCTCTGCCCTGCTATGCTTGCTATGGTGCTTATCCAGGAGCTGAGCTCCTCCAGAAGCCACGTCCCAGCTGCAGTGACAGCCAAGTAAACACATGGGGTCACTGATCTTTGGTATGTGTTCTCCTTTTACGCAGCCACTCACAGGTTTTGTGCCAGTCTTTACCATCTTTACTAGCATTAATGACAGACAACATAAAGTACTTAGCTAAGACTGATTTGTTACTCACTGGGGCCATCTTACTTACTGTTATGACGTGGTTTACTGTCGGGAAGCGGCTGCCCTTGGACGAAGTTTCAGTAGGGCCAGTATCAAGGGCATCAGGTTCTGAAACAAGGGACGCCTTTAAAAACAAAGCAGCAGAAATGCGTATTTTTATTCTGAACGTTGTTTAAGATGAGCAATTCCCTCCCTCTCAGGTTAGTATACAAACGCCTGGCCCTATCATTATATATGGTTGCAAAACAAAAGCAAATAAAATTGCAGTTTTTGCCATTCCCCATTTTTGATGGACACACTGTATATTCGAACTGCTGAAATGGTCAGTTCAAGAACAAGAAGTTGTAACAGACAGTATCAAGAGAAAAATGCTGATTATTTGTACACAGATTAGTCCTGTGGTCAAATCATTAGGACCCCTATAGCACACATGAATGCATTACTTCCTTCTCATCTCCCACACATACAAAAAGCAGAGATTTTTTCCTACATTCTTTAAATAGATGAATGATTCTGCCATCTTGTGGGAGACAGAGACATCATAACTATTTGTAGGATAACGACAGCAGGACAGAACAGTACAGAACAGAAATGTCTTTTCTTTTTTACTTGTGTCACTATTCATTAAATGACCAGACATCAGTAGCTAGTATATTTCAAATAGCCCCAAAAATAAGAATAAATTATAGCCTAACGGAGGAACTTGAACAAAAAGTGGATGATTTTTAAGATACTGACTTTACCAGAAACTCTGCTTAGAAGTTAAAGGTACAGCAACTAAAAATCTTTTTTTTTCCCCTGATGGTCTGATAATATGAAATATGTAAATAATTAAATTGTCTCAGATCTGTTAGAATACAAAAATTAGATAAGGAAAATCCTTTCATAAAGGAAAAAAAGTAAAATGATACAGAATTTTATCCATAATTAACCTTTTTTAAAATGTTAAAGTAATCCATATGTGGATTGTGGAACACAATCCTCTATTAATAAGTCTACAGCACAGTTTTACAAAATTAGTAGATCAATTTATCGTTAATTTGTCTTTGGCTGATATAGGTTGTATGCTTATTCCTGGCAATTTAATAGATGTACAACATTGCTTGCTCTATCCTACCTTAATTCAACAAGGGTATGCTAGAGTAAAAACTATTAATTTAAGCAAGTATAAATGACAGTTTAAGAGAACAAGAGCTGAAAAAGATTATGGACCAGTTTCACCTCAAAGTACATTTGTAGAGGCTCTTTTCCCACTCTACCTTTCTGAACAGGTAGAAACCAAACAATAGGTGAAAAATATATATCACAAAACTGTACATGGCCACCACTGCTCTTGGGTACCCCCGAAGCTCAAGAGAGTGGCTTCTACTAGGAAAGATAAGGCTTGAGGTGGAGCAGCCCGAGAGACACATTTATCCCTCGGCACTTGGCACTGTAAGCCTCCATCAGGGGAGTTACTTTGAGCTGTTCTCTCCCAACCAAAAATTACCTCGGAGAACCAAGCTCATCTAGTTTGTATTTCTTTGTAACTGTAATGATCTAGTAAATCTAACATAATGTCATAAGAAAGCTTCTTGGACCAAGTACAACTGCATTTGTGCTTACGTAACTGCTTCCTAAGACCATTTTTTTCCTTTACGAACCAGCCATTTAAGTGAATAATATTTTGTTAAGCACTTTGAACATAAAGATCTGAAAACCAGAATATAATAAGAAGGAATACAACAATTTAATGTCATTATAATTTCTTTATAATGTAGTTTGGGAAGTATCTAAAAAGCTATGGCAAGCCTCAATGTATATCTCAGATTCCCCAATCCTGAGTGATTTGATTTAAACATAATAAGAGAACACACTCCACACTGACAAACAACCCATCTACCTCTGCCACTCTGTCTCCTGCTTGTACCCCAGCCAAGTCTGCTGGACCATCTTTTGGCAGCCGTGCAATCAGGATCCCCTGGTAACACAAAAGACAGGTTTCAGACCTGACAAGGTTTCTTCCATTGTTCTTAGATGTAAAAGCAAACGGGAAGTAATTAATTTTCAAGACTTGTTGTTCTGCTGCGTCTATTAAAGTAAAAACTAGATGTCTTAGCACATTAACAAGAAAATAAAAGCCTCCATGGCTGGCACATACAACAGTGAACAAAAGTCATTAATTGTTTACACTGTGCCATGGGGGACAGACTGGGAAACAAAGATTTATTTAAATTATAATTAAGTGAGAAGATGTGAGAAATCCTTCTCTCAAGTCAAGTTAGCTCCTGGGAATGAGCAAATGGGATGGGAGAGGCATGTGGATTGCTAAGGGAGTGACCCCAAATTGAGGTAGAAAGTGGTAACTAGCCAACAGTATTTCAGCCATCAGGTTGTCTTTAGGAAATCATTGGTTTACATTGGGTTTTCTCTCCCAAATCATCCCTCCAGGAGCTTCCCCATCAAAATCTACTGCTGGCTTCTGCTTCAGGAAATAAGTTACCCACATTTACCCTTGTTAGCTTTATTACGAAGACAGCGATGTTACATTGAGGACAACTTCAGAAAGAAAACAACAAAGCACAATAGCTTCAAAGAACTGCTCATCAGTTTCATGCTAATGATTACTAGATAAATTCTGAGTAATGAAATGCACCTCATCATTGTCTTTATATGGAGATGAGCCCTTTCCACCAGCAATGCTAATACCAAGACTCCCCATTTGACTGCACACAGTAATGGTTATCTGGAAGAGAATTATAATGGATAAGTGGCCTGATTAATCAGAAACATTGCCTATTAATTACATGAGCAACGAAAATCTACCTCCCACTCCGAACAACAGCAGATTTGCCCCTGTAGAGCTCAGCCCAGAGAAAAATGGTGCTATGCTTCAACACTGGCACATGCAAGACTAGTCTTCACTAACTAGTCTTCACTAACACCAAGAACTCATTATTTCTCCAGGTTTGAGAGTCATGCCAAAACCATATCAGGCTGTTTATAAGGCTGCTGACCAAACCAGTTGTTTCATAAAACCCACCAATTTACTGAGCATTCATGATGGCAACATCATCAGTACACATGAATGAAAAGTATTTTTATGATAAGTTTACAAAAAAACATTTGCTTTGGATCCTCACCTACATCCTGATTTGCTCACTGTCAACTCTTTTGAGAGCAGATAACTGAATTTAAGCACTATTACAGTAATTTTCTTTTCTTTAAACAGGTTTTCTGCATGTATGTGTTAATTCCATCAAAAGATTTAACAGTACTCTAACAATCGATTTAAAAGTAAAAATATCAGGAAGCTTTTAAAAAAGCAGCATAAATTGTAATTTATCTAGTCTATTCTCCTCCTGCTGGTATCAGCAAAAATTTAGTATAAAATCTTAGATAATTTTTTGAATGTACAGAATTCACAACAAAGGCCAAATAAAATTAGTTTCAAGTTCCAAAGACAACTTACATTTAAGAATTATACCCCCCAGTTGTTCTTTTTTTTTTTTTTTTGTAATTTAGTATATAATATGCTTGGTATTAAATAATAATTTGCTAATTGCTAAAACAACAGTCACATTAGATTTAAAGAACAACTTGCCATAGTGCAGTGGAATCTGAATGCAAATTGCATTTCACCTTATCACATTAGCAAAATGCTCTTATTTTCATTGACTTGTTTCATATCTCTAAGACAATTCAGACTTGAAAAACTTGTTATATTTTATAATTAAGAATATTTCAACACAGCTGTGTTCATGTGTTACATTTAACAAATGTATGCAGTTACCCTTGCACGTATAACACACTCATCTGAAATTCCTAATTCCTAAAAAGGTATGAAAATACCCTATCAGTCAAATGAAAACCACCTTGTCAAATGTTGCTTAAGACTTAGCATTACCCACATGCTTGAGACTTCACAAACCTGTGATCACCAGCACAGGTACCACACCAGGCAGGCTGCCTTTCCTGGTGCTGCATCCCATGATGCCAGGGATGCAGCTCAATTCTGCATCTCCCACCTCACCGGGTTGTCAGCAGAGGTATGATCAGTACTGAGCCACCCCTGGGAGCCAACGCATAAAGCACACTTCCTCCTCATGTGCTCCAAAGCATGCCAAGACAGGATATATCCACTGAGTTCAGAGTATAGCTTTCTCCATAAACTTCAGTCCAAATCTTGCAGTTCTCAATGATAAATTTTCACTTGAACATGCGGATGGGGGTTTTCTCATGCTGTGAGGGTAAGGCCATGCCACCGCTCCTAAACCACAGACTAAGTGAAGACTTAGCCAAGTGCCAACCTGCACACACCCTTGGGCTTGACTTTACAATACCAAAGCTACACATAAGATGAGGCAGTATCAAATGGCTACAAATAAAGTATTTATTTTTTTTCAATGGAAAATTCTTTTTCCATATAAGCCAGTGGGAGCATGGACAAACCTCAGCTTACACTCTGTGAAAGAAGCCTCATGACATCTACCATGCAACATCCCCCCTTTTCATCTTCTATAAAATTCCTCGCACAAGAAGCAGACTTCCCCATGGACATGCAGACTTCCCCATAGACACATGGAGTACCCCCATCGGCAAGCCCAGCTCATGCAGCAGTTCAATACCTTCAGTGGGGGCTGCGGCACATCCACCACCCTCAGTTCCTCTGGGATCCAGCCACTCTCGCCAGGGAAGCTGCCCGCTGCCGAGATGGATGGCTGCACCTTAGTGTTAGCCCCTGGAAGAGCCTTCCCTTTCATTGCCAACTTGTGCTTTTCTTGAAGAGCTGTTCTGGTATTTCTTTGCTCTCTCACGCTATCGCTGGTATCAAAAAGGCTGCCAGAAAACTTGGAAATAGGTTCCTGGGGGTTAAAGATAAAAAAGGTAAACATGGCAACAGCAAGGAGAATACCTATCTGATACCCAGACCCTGCCCATGGTAAATTAGATTTCTTCCTCTCTATCATATTGCTGTACATTAGGATTTGTTTCACTGAAGACAAAACCGCAACTTTAAAGCAAATGTATAAGTATCTTTCTTTTACCATTATTTCTCTGGGCATGGTTTTCCCTCAACATGGGGGTGGAAATTACGGGAACAGATCATACAGCCTTTCTCTAGACCCCCTGGCACACACAAGGACATATAACACACACATACCCAACTAAACCCTGCAATACCCTATGAAAAGAATGGAGCATGAGAACAAGACTATTTTGGGCAGCCTCTGGCAGCTCAGTAGCACTGAATCTGCTGTCCCAGGGCAAGAAATCACACATGAGGCAAAGGAAAGGGCTTTCCATACAGAAAATAAAACATTTCTCATAGTTCCTCAAGGCTCACATTCTACTTTTGGGAGCACAGGCCCCCACCTTGCATCTAGGTCTCTAAGAGAAGATTTGTTTCAGTAATTGGATTGACTTTATTTAGCTGCAAATGGCAGCGAGTGGAGACCTGCAAACTTAGTGATTTGGGGGTCTGCTGCAAGTGGAGCCTCAGAGGTGAGGCATCCCAAAGCATGCTTTGAAGCCTGGCTCTAGGCTGTACCTACTCTGAGATCCAGTGAGGAACTGACAGTGTCACCCTAGGCTTAGCTAAACCACAAGGGCTTGAAAAGAGAAATACACAATTAAAACACATCCACCAAACAATTAAAGCTTCAGACAAGTTTGACTGCAAAACACAGTAATGTTTTCCAGTTATCAGTTATGCTTGGTAAAGTCGTTAAATGAAGTTCAGCCATGATGTCCGAATTCTGTTCACATTTTATGGATGCTTTATTCATATTTAGCTGATTTTTGCTCTTTCATTTGACAGGTAAGGTTGAATCAGATCTTCATATTATCATAAACCTTTTATCTTCTGTTGGCAGTAAAATGATACAGCAAACAAATGTCAACACCTTTGAAAATAAACCCCATGAATGTCTTCCTAAGCTTGGAAGTTTTAACACCAGAAATAAAAAGCAGCGGCATTACCATGAAAAGCTGTGCAGAAACCCCACTGGACACTTTATTTTTCAATCTATGTCGGAGTTTTCC
Organism: Anhinga rufa; assembly: GCA_013400875.1. Taxonomy (NCBI): domain Eukaryota; kingdom Metazoa; phylum Chordata; class Aves; order Suliformes; family Anhingidae; genus Anhinga; species Anhinga rufa. The sequence goes on from VZTV01007988.1 coordinate 50,412, forward strand.
CACAATCTCTTTTTGGCTGGGATGGAAAAAAGCATCACCAACCCCAGGGAGAGCAAGCAAGGCATGATTGCTATTTTCACTTAAAATTAAAAGGGAATTTGTTTAGCTTTATCTCACATAAAATGTTCATTATCTTTCTTCTTTTGAGAGAGATTCCTCTTTAACGGCGTCGGGCTGACTAACCTGGACCCATCAGCAGTGCTGGGGTGCCAGGGGTGCTGGGGAAAAAGGCCAGGAGCAGGAGCTGGGGGTGGGGGCTGGAGGAGAGGGCACACCAGCAGCAGTCAGGGGCTAGGAAGGGAATGGAGGTCCTGGCAGAGGAGCAGGAGCCCCAATTCCTCCCTCAACTCCCAACAAACAGCTGGAGTAAAGACTGGTGAGCAATGACCTGAAAGGGAAAGGCTGCAGGAGTGCAAACACAACCTCCTTTTCCTACGCTATGACCAAGAAGACAGCTAACCTGCTGCCCAGGTGACAGACACCTGGTGGGCACAGGCTAGAGAAACCACAGCATCAGGGTTTTCCCAGACATCAGCATCCTGGAAGAGCACTACCCAAAACTAAACATGCAGTGGAGTAGCACTGCAACCTCACTTTTCTACCATCCAGTCCTTGGGAGACACTGAGCTTCAAGCACTGCTAACAACATGCTTACCTGAAAGAGATGGAGTCATGTTGGTAACTGGGGATATAAGTAGGAGTAAATAAAACACAGATGTATCTCATCATTGCTCAGGTTTCTCATGTATCTCATCTTAATCTGCAAGTTGCACTGTACTCTTGGGGGTGGATGGATTGTTTGATTGCAAGCAAAGTAAAGGAATAAAACATTGAACATGATTCTGTACCCTCTGCACAAGCAAGAATATGAAAGTACAGGCAGTGCAGCCTCCCACTAACCCAAAGTGCTCGGCAGCATAGCACTGCAAGCAGATTGCAGTTTCTTGATGGACACACAACATTGTCCCTCCTGACTTCAAGGAGACTACCTACATCATCAGGATCCTCGAGTTCCTCTGCTTCTTGCTCGGGACTGAACCTTCCTTCCCTCCATTTTCCATTAGCAGAGCTGAATTTGTACAGGTTACCACCAGGAAAACTTTCCTTTCCTTTCAACGAGGCCCAGCGAGAGCCCTGGGAGCTCCAGTTATGGCCACTGTACAGTTTAGGAGACTTGGGAAGCCACTTAATAGAGTCCTGAGAGGAAGATGACAAAAAAAAAAAATAGGCAATGAATAGATTTTAAGACAGTGCTTGAGGTATGTATTTGCAGAAATTGTCTGGCAAGTTCTGCAAGGCATTTTAGTATCTTGCACATACTGGGTTTTCCCCTTTTACCTTGAGTGGTACCTCCAGTCCCAGAGAGACACTCTGCCAGTTAATGGGCAATATTGGTGATACAAAGAGCAAGCGAAGGCTGATGAAATTAGTGGAAGCCTTCAGAGACTTACATGAGCCTGGAACCAAGCCCACCTTCAGCATCGTAAAGAAGAATTAATGATCAACAGTCTTCAATAATGTTATACTCTGTACTATTAAGAGAACAAACAAGAGTACTTAGACCTTTAGTGACCATCTCATCTCATGACCCAAGTTAAAAAAAAACAAACAAAATTAAACCCCCACAGAACTATCAAGCCACCTTCTTTTTTTCATTATTCATTAAATAAAAGGTTCCATTTGTTGAATGGTCCCAATAGAAAGTACAATACTAAACTGATCTTTTAAGGTTTGCTGATTTTCAAAGTGATTATAGTCCAGTTTTCCCAAAACATCCATTACTTACATCCAAAAAACACCACCTCTCTTCTTCATACACAGCAATTCATACATGACAAGCTCTGTCAAGGTTGCCTATATACCTTAATTTAATAGAACTTCAGAAATAATTTTTCAAAGTAGCCTTTATCTTTCTTTTAAGCTTTATTTGAATCTCACCTTTACATGTTCTTATGGTGATACCAATCCAATGGCAGAAAGCAGCCTGACATCATATAAATAGATACATTAACACACATTCTCCAACACGGCAAAGAGATGGAGAACAAAAACTAACAAAAAAAAATTATCAACAAGCTTACAATGGGGCTATCAGCAGCACACGGTGACTTTCACATTGTTTGAACAGATACTTGATTCAGATTTAACAATTCTTTAAGCTCCCATTTTTCTCCTTTTTAATGCAGAATGGTTATGTTCACACACACAGAGATTTCTTGCTGTTATCAGCACCTGAGATGTCACCATCTCTATTAGATCTAAGGCTGAGAAAGAAAAGGAGATAGGACAAGGCTGTCCATGCCGGACACACTGATTCATCTTCAGCTGTCGAAGGAGCTCCCCTTGGGATTCTTCATTTGCTCTTGTTTTTAGGATGGCTGAAAAGACTAGGAAATGGACAAGGACAGTATCTCAGCATCTTGTTTGAAAAGATTACAGACATTTCTGTGAGTCTTGAAAAGATCATGGTCCCAACAAAGGATTATTTGTATTGTACATAGAAGGCATGACCAGCTTCTATAGGAAATTTGCTGTTAAACCACATTTTGAACTGCACTGACACTCAGCGATACCACTGTTTGCTGATAAATAGCCCGTATTTCTGGTTATTCTAATCCACATTGCTCAGGACACTCGAGCTGATTGTCGATTTAGTTCAGTGAATTGAATGCGAAAGCAGCACAAACAATCATGATACGGTAGTGGCTCCCCTTCCTCCTGACAATTCAAAATGCAAGGCAGGGTGTCTCCTGGTATTTCTTTACACTTGCCTTGAATAGGAAACATAGGGTACCCTATTCCTAGGGTACATATTCCTATGAATATTAACTGGGTGGATAGCAATTCTAATCAGATAGGTAAATAGCAAACTAGCTGAAATTGTTTGCTATTATTTTGGTCTGGTTTATTTCAGAATAGCTAACGTGACACCTGCCAGTGTTCAGGGTATTTCCACAGACATTTTAAATCCTTGTCAACTTTTAAGCTCATTATGAAGTCATAAAGCAATTTCATTCTAAAAATAAACACTGGTACAGTGAAGCATTTAACTTCTTCCAAGGGAATGTCTCATCCTTGTTTGACCCCGGATCCCTAATCCTAAACAACAGCTTCTCAAACACAGCCTGCCAAATTCTGTAAAGACCAGTAAAAGGCTATTCTCTCAAGGTAACAGATATAGATTTTAAATTAAGCTTATGCTGACAATCACTTCACCATCTTAGGCATACATTCGACTGCTGTGGTAGCCTCCCGTACACACAAGGAGCAAACTGATGTCCATCAGTAGATTTTACATTCCCGTGCCCCTTGCAGCCAAGCTGGGAAGGCAGAACTGCAGGGCACTCCTGCTCCCTGCCTGTCTCCTCCTACAGCAGGATGCTTTTCCTCATGCTGACATACAGCTGTAGGGAAACTCAGCATCTGTTTCACACCTCCCGCCTTCTGTAACCCAAGAGATTTTAGTCTTCAATATTCTTCATCTACAGTATTTTAAAGTAAAATAGAAAAAAAAAATTACAATTCTGGGTGAAAGTTGCTCACATTTTCACTAGATCTATACAATACTATGGATGGCATTATCTTTATGAAAGCAGTTTCACGGTTTGGTTACATCAATGGCGAAAGATCGAATGGAACAACCAGAAGTGCCTTTTAGCCTACATTTACACGTACCTGTTGTAAGCAAAACAGCCCATGGATTACACTTTCATGAAATAAAATGGAGAAACAATGCCAATGAATGCTGCTGCTGTGAGAACAGGCTAATATTACTTTGAAAACAAATCTTAATCCTCAATAATTTTTTACAACTCAATCCTTTTTCATGAAAGAAAAGCGGGAGGGGGTGGAAATAAGAAGATAGTAGACTTTTAATCCAGAGTTCAATAGCAATATAAGGTAAGGAACAGACAATGCCAGGGATGCTGTTGCTGGACTCACTGACGGCCAGGGTGTTACCGTGCCCAGCTCTTCGCATCCTTTGGACAAAGCCAAGAGTAGCCAAGGTGCTACACAATGCTGCGAGTTCTTAGTGAGGCCAGTCACATGCATAGTTTGCTACAAGGAAGAGATGGAATGTATAGCTCCATCTGCTGTGCTTTAATGCAAAGCAACCACTCGATCTGGGGGGGGTTGTGTTTTGTTTTTTGTTTGTTTGTTTTGGTTTGATTTGTTTGGGTTTTTTTACTGGATTTTGTTTTCCCTCCCCAAAATAACACCAGCTCCTTGCTCTGATGTATTTAATGAAAATTGCGTTAGATGGGCAATAAGCTATCCATCACCCCTTAAGGTGGAAATCACTACAGTTCAGCTAACAGATAATAGATTTGTACTCTAAAAATAAAGCTATCTTAAAAAACCTCCAATCATTTATTAGCTCATTTTCATTATATTAAATACTATGGGACTATGCTTTGAGACACAAGAGGCTACTGGCAAATATCCTAATATTAAGAGAGAAAAATCATTTACAGATGATAATTGGTCTTTTCTCTATCCAGGTAAAGTAGGAAGTTTCTTCTGTTTTATACATGGGGAAGCTGAGACCCAAAAAGATTTAAAAGGTCAACGTTTTAAGTCATTAGTAGCAAACAGAGTGAGGCACATAGATTTTACCTTCCCTTAAAAATATTTGGAATAAAACAAAGGAAGAAGGCAAATTCAGTATTTAGGGCTTTAAGCTTCATGGGTATTTGGACTGTGTAACAGTGATGTTTTGTAAATGCAGAAGACGTGTTTGGAGGGAAAAAACTATTTATCGGCCTCAGCAGTTGCTGTGTTCCATGGAAATACATCTTTCATCTCCATTAGTAGTGATCTTAACTGTTTGGTAACAGATCATTTTCTGTCAATATTTCACCAGCAAGTCAGGTGGGCTCCCTTTTTACCTCCTTTCAGTATGTTTTTCATGACCCCTACCATTCTGTGATCCTGTGTGATTCTGTTTTCAAAGGCAATTTCTTCAGCACATAAATACTCCTCTGTATCATAGCCCTGTATGTTGAGAGGACAAATTGTTCTCATAAAGTACAAGGTGTCAGTAAGATCTCACTAATAAATCCTCTAGAGAATGAATTTCCTCCAGGCAACAAAGGCGTGCAAATGCTATGTATCACCCTAAATCATTCTGGCAAATGAAAAAGAATCTAAAACACCCTAACATTAAAAGCTAAGACATGAAACCCACCCACATTTCTGAAGTGCCATACTGAAACCATCCAGTGACAATGAAACACCCTGCTTACAGCAACAGCCTGGTCACCATCAGCAANNNNCAAGCAGAAGCCAGTCTTTCAGTTACCTAGAATAATTCAGCAATAATACACCTGCTACTATTATTAAACTCAAAACCCCAAACATGCATTCTTGCCTATTTTTCTATTAAAAAATTGTTTAAATAGCTTAACTGATTAGTAAATATGGGAAATAAAAGGTCTCTAAAGATGTGTTTCCTA
>VZTV01007998.1:0-31934 GCA_013400875.1 Anhinga rufa
TTTTTTTTCTTCCCACCCCTTTCAAAGAAGGGAGAAACTTAACATCACACTAGTCCCTTTGTGGCAGTTCGGAAGTTAAATTTACCAGGACCATTATCTTTAACAGCTGCTGCTGTCTGACAGATTGAGTTTATAGTCGGTCTTATAGGCACTAAAAACACTTTTATCCTTGTGGGTCCAATTTCAGAGCTATTCAGTTTATTATCTCTAAAAGCTTAACAGCTGTTCTCCCCACTCCCTCGTATCCCCCTGCCCCTCGCTCCCTCTTGCTCCCCAAAGCTCAAACCGAAGGGTCACCCCTTCATCCTGGAGGCAGAAGCAGCGATGCGCCCGTGCTCTCCCAGCAGCGGGTGGAGCTTTACTGTAGGCAGGCAGCCTCCACTGATGGAGTCGTCCCCTGCTCCTACAATTCTTTTCTGTTAAGCAGCGGCGTTGTGCCAATGTTGGGTTGCCTTGGCCATGGCGATGGTCAGAAGAGATGTTCCTTTCTCTGTGCCTTGGCAGAGAGGAAAGGAGCTGCCATGGGGACTGCAGAGAGGTGAAGGGGCAGCATTGCTCTGACTGGACCGCTTACAGCTTTATTTCTGGGCAAATAGAAAATTAAAAGAATGATGGAATAAATTGAAATGACACTTTAAGATATGTTTCCTCTGTGAATATTTTTTTTTAATAGCTCTGAAGCACACATCTAGTAACAGGGAGTTGTCAGCTTGCAACCTGCTCTGCCATTTTTTGACTGCCTCCTAGTCCTGTGTTTCTACCCTGTAGCACTCTGGTGACCTGGCTGATGTGCTCCGCTCTGTCCACAACCTCAGAGTGGAAGTCTAGCTTTTCCTCCCTGGGCTACTCGGATTTCTTTTTTGCTTCTGGAGGCACTTTTTCCCCCAATGATGTTCTCTCTCCTAGTAGTCAGTAAGACTGGTAGCTTTGTCTACAAAGGCAGGGTCTCTCACCCTAGGTCTCCCACCTCAGCTTTGTATAGAAGCTGACTCAGCTTGGGTGTACAGCTCTTGCCCTGCTGCAACGTCAATTGACCTCCTAGTCGGTGCCTCAGCTCCCTCTCAAGTGGAGATGACAGGGCTTTGTCTCTACAACTGGTGAGGCCACCATGTACCATTGCAGTACTCAGCTGTGTTAATGGACCAAAGCGGGGCTTGTTCTTGCTGCAATTACTTCCTTCTCAGCAATGGCACACTTTTTCTCTACCACCTTTCTCATCCACCCCGTCCTCTCATTTTACTTGCAGGCTTGCAAAAGCGTTGATTTATTGTGTGAGTAGACACTGTGATGATGTGATATATTATGAAAAATCACTGAAAATTAGTATCGAGGATTCTAAGATGGATTTCATTTATTTCCCTGTAACGGTGGTGCATGATCTATTACACCTTGGCTTGGGCTAAGTTTCCCTGAAGTTAATGGGAGGCTTCCTGTGGACACATATAGTCTTTGGATCAGACTTGTGGAGTTTTGGCACTTGTCAAGCGATAGCAAAATCTCAGCAAGTCTTGTGACACAAAGGAGACTATTCAGACCTGTCACTGAGTGCCTGTTTCATTCTTTTCATCTTCTCCTCGGTTCTATTCAAGTTCTTACGCTGCTCTTGTTCCAGTGGTGCCTGAGTGCCCTCCAATGGTGCTAATGCTCCCACAAAGAGATAATAATGATACCCGCCTGCTTCAGAGGGTCCCTTTCTGCTCTGGTTCATTTCCCTTCCACCTTGCAGACAGTCTGATTATACCCCGTGGCTATTCCTACTCTCTTGTCAGCTTCAAAAAGGAAGAAAGAAGTCATTAGAAACCAACGAAAATGTTAATTGTATCATAAATCTCAGAGCAGAGCAGCATTTCAGCAGTTTATTCTGATTTGGGTGTGTGGCACTGCAGCTAAATCTGCTGTTCTTTTTCCTCTAAGTCACTGAAAAGCTCGGAAAAGATGGAGGAGACAGCCTGGTTTGCCAAAGCTATATGCAACTTCAAAAAGGGGTGCAGAGTTTCAGCATTTAAGCCTTAGACCTAATTTAGAAGCAATGTTTAAACGAGTGTTGAATAAGTTCTGTAAAGGAAAAAATGGTTTTCCTTTTTATTAGGTGAAAATAAGTGTTTACATGGGGTTTTTTGTGTATGTTTTAAGAAGGTCTTTACAAGCATATGGTGTACATCCAGCATAGTAGCCTGTCTTTAGAAGCGCTGGGCTGACGCGCGTCTCTAACAGAGGAATGGCATCAGTAACGAGCGTGGCTATGTAGCCATGGGAATTGCCAATTGTGCCAAAGAAACTGCAGGACTGTATTTTTTAAAAAAATAAAATAAAAAAAGGTCTGGAACTCTGTAGCAAGGAGCGCTGGACTTGGAAGAAAGGCTCAGAGCAGAAGAGTGCTGCCAGCTCCCCTTGCAAAGGCTACCAGAGCAGGTCAAGGAAGCAAGCCAGTGATCTTGGAGAGACTTTAATCAATGGTGTAAGAGGTGTAAACCCAGGTATATACAAGGGAAATTACTGAAATTATTTCAAAGGGATAAAATGGGGAAATACGATCTACACGAGCTCAAGGAGTGTTGTTTGCTCTTGGCAATGTGATTATGGAAGCAAAGAATGCCTTTCCTCCAGGCCAGTGTCCCCCTGGAGCTCCCACCCGTGCCGAGGCTCTCCTCCGCTCTGCCCCAGCCCCAGCTCGGGTTCGGCTGTAGCGGGGAGCCCCCGCACCTGCTCCCAGCCGCGCTAACCCAAGTAAATTACCTGCTGATCTCCAACCTCAGCACGAACTTGGCAGAGCCAGGAGGGACCTCTGCTCTCAGGAGGGGCTCGCACCCTCGCAGGCAGGCGGAGGACGGGGGCTGCCAGGTCTGTGGAGGGGCACATCCGCTGCGTTGCCTTCCCCGTCAGGGAGAGCCTGATGAGTTCGAGTCTGGTGTCATCGTCTCCCCTCCTCGAAGGCGGCTGATCTCCACCATGCATGTGGGTCTGCGGATGTGCTCCGGTCCTGTTTGCTTTTCTCCCTGTTTCAATCCAGTTTCAGGCTGCTGCCAGTCCCTGGTAGAAGGGAGGGAGGGAAGAGGAGGGTTAATCCAATCCTTTTATCTTGCCCTTTGTCTAATTAAAACCACAACAAATGGCACAGTTTAGGTTTAAATGTAATTGTGTTTAATGAAACATTAAGGGCAATTAAAGGAGTTACCGTGGCAGCCTCTCTATACCCTCCAGGGTTATAATGGTCTGATGAAGTGCTCTTATTGGCTCTCTTGGCAGGGGGCTGTTAATTGCATTAGAAACTGATAGTGGTTTTCTTTTTAATACTGAAGTTTCTCTGGTTATCCATCTCAAGGCACTTGTGTGTGATCAGTTGATGGAAGTTGGGAGCAGCACGTGGGCACGCTGGCTACCCAGGAGGATGGATGAGGCGGTGGGAGGCTGCCGACGTGGCCCCTCTCCTTGGCAGAACCCCTGAGCTTTGGACTGGACAGCCACCGGGGCTGGCGGCACCCGGTGAAGCCTGAGTGCCCCTCCCGGCCTAATGGTTATTAGCCTGACTTTCTTATTAATGGGAGGCAATGCCTATGTTTTCTCCCTGGGAAAGGTTGTCTCGATATAGTTGTCAGCAAAAGGGATGCTTGTTGTATAAACCTAGATGATTCATGCTCGTAAATACTGTATATTTACTATCAATCTCAGACTATTAAAAGAAAGCCTCAGCACCTAGAGGTCATTGCTGGAGACTTCGCATACAAAAATAAAAAAGGACACCTTCCTCTTTAAAATGCAGCCTGAATGTAAAGCTAGTTCCTTACGTTTTAGGACTTTGGCTCATGCCTGGCGCATGCTGTTTTTAAAAATACAGATGGGAGTTGGCAAGAGTGAGATAAACTGAGGCACAGAGGGAGGGCGAGAGCAGCCCCAGCGCTGCCACTGAAGCAGACGACGTCGGGCTTTGCCTCGCCACCATCCCCAAAGGTAACACAGAGGGAACCAGGAGCGGAGCTGGGAACAGGATGCCCAGCTCTAATCGCTTTCCTGCATCTTGAAGAAATAAGCACTGCCAGAACAGCAAAATAAATACCGGTTTTAAAAACTGGTGCTGTGTAAGCAGACAGCGAAGAGTCCCCTTGCAGAAGCAGTTTGAAGTGGGGCAGGCTGGGCTTTTTCTCTGTCTCTGTTGCCTCTCTAGGTAGAAACCCTGGTTTGAAAACAAGGTTAACTGCTGCATCCTGAACGTGGTGCAGGCTTGACAGCACCTTTGTGGCGGCAAGGCTGCCTTCACATCCCTGACAGGATGACTGCTCTGTAAATCTTGGTAAAAGATGTCACAGCAACACGTGTGCCCTAGAGACTGGGAGGGGAAGGGAATGATATATGAGCAAAACCTGTCTCTAGAGTCCTGCCATCTATTTCTCAAGTCCTAAGAAAATGCTGCCACTGTGCTGCCTCCATTTATCTCCAGTAAATATGGAGAGAAACTTTTAAAATAAGAGGCCTTTAAATTTTTTTTCCCCCGGCAGAGTTTATTTTTAACACCAAAGCCTTTTTCTTTCCTCCTCAGCACATTTTCCAGTTGCTTTCACAAATAAATAACTTAATGCACCTCCTTGTCTCCACCTGCTTCCTGCCCCATCCAGCAAGTGCTTCCTGAGGCCGTGGGGAGAGCTAGCCATTTATCTCGTCCTCCAAAAGCCCCTCGCGATGCTCCGGCCTTGCTGCAGCCGTGAGGGGTAACAGATGGATTCTTATCTCCATCTTGCAGCCGAGGAGCCAAAGCCTGTGGAGATCGGGGACTTATTCAGGCTCACTCAGGAAACTTGCTCTTGAACAGGAGCTAAATCCTGTTCACTTTTTTTTTTTTTTGCGGGGGTAGGGGGTTGTGAATTTGGTGCGATAACTGTACTTTTGGGTTGTTGCTTCCCTTACCAACCATTGCGGACTGGCTTGCTCTGAAGGCTTGTTTTACTGGGGTGCGCTTGTGCAGCGGTTTGTACCTCAGGTGTTGAGGTGGGCAAGGAGGTATGTTAGGGGCTGCCAGTGTTTTCCATTAAAAAGGATTTTTCCTCCAAACCAAGTGTTCTGAAAGCGTTCCCACCTGAGACTTCTGTTATTTCTTTTCCTAACTTTTCCTAAGTACCCAGACTTGATATCACCCGTGCCTGCTTGTCCCTGGCAGCAAGAAACCAAGGAAAACAAGCGTTGACCTGAGCTTTTCCTGCCATGGCCCTTGGGGTGCTGTTCGGTAGGCCTGCCTGTGCCACGAAGAGGTGTCCCCAAGAGCGGTATGAAGAGGTTTTGCCTCCCTCTCTCCCATCCCTTCGTCCTTGCGGAGGTCTGTGGCAGCAGGAGACTTTCTCTGAGGAGAACTGATCGTGCCCTTCGTTTCACAGGGATTAAGGGTCTCTCCTTGATCTGGGATGACCTCCCTTGCTCCCAGGGAAGCTGCAGGTTTACTGTGATTAATTATCTATCTATTTATTTATTTCCCCTCCTGTTTTGGAGCCAGAAGGCTGTTCCACAAATCCCTCACACTTTGACTGTGCTCCGAGATCCCTCAGTCCACCTTTCCTAGCTTCTCCTTGCACCGTTGCTCTCCTTATGATACTGGCCTGTAGAAGAGCGGGCATGTGAAAAGGGGACGGGGAGGACAAAATAGATCGCCCCCCCACGCTGGGTACCCCGAGCCCCATCAGCACAACTGCCCCCGTCTCCGCAATACACCATTTCTTCTATGTGTTTCCGCAGCGGTTGCTGAGGGACCAGGGACAGGGCATTCACGCTGCTTAAGTAAAACCATAATGATTTAAGTTTTATTTAATTTAAACAATAAAATGGCCATTAAAACAAGTTATGCATTGACCACCTTACCATGCCCTCTAGCGCTATCCTGATTAAGTGTCTTTATTACTTGGCTCAGCTGGCCTTTTTTAAATGACAACGAAACACTTGATAGTATGAGTGCAAACTCCTTCCCTCTTGGCAATTATCTCCCTTCCCACTGAGTTTTGCAGGAGGAAGGAGAGAGAGGGGGAAGGAGAAGGGAGAGCGGGTTGGCCAGGGGAGAAATCCAGCGGCACCTGATCCGTTCATCACATAGATATGCCATAGTGGAGGCTTAATGGAGATTTAAATAATTCAGAGCACTCAGCCCTGCTAAAGCTGTATAATGAGCCTTCTGCACTGTGAGCCTCCGCTCTGCTGAGCGTATGAGCATGGAGTTCGTGTGGTTTTTTCATGCATAATTAAAGAGATAAAAGGGGATTTAGAGCAACAGTGTTACAATGAAGCATGCGGACAAAGGCTTCGCTTGTATTTAACTTGGAAATGCCAAACTGTTTTTGACTTGCAGAATAAGCTTCCCTCTTTTTTTTTTTTTTTAATACTTTGTTCCTTCCCCTATTCCTTGCTGACCTGTCCCTGCTCCCCTCTGTCCCATGAGGATGGGGTTGTCTCTGAAGAAGATTCACAGTGATTCTTGTTTCACACTGGGACAGCAGCTCTCAGCCCTGGCCTTTGCAGGTCCACGGTCTTTGGAACAAGCAGGCATGAGCTGAGAAGCCTTTTGCAACGTGCTTCGTGTCCCCTTTGTTTCTGCCAAAGGGAATGGCTCCAGATGAAGAGGATGAAAAGGGAGGTGGGAAGAGTACAGGGGATCACTTCAACTCTTATGATTTACCATTTTCTACTGTGTTGTTTATAAAATCTGGGACAAAATGTTCTGCCTGGATGGATGGGTCTGAGAGAACTTGTTCTCCCCTTTTTTCCTCCTCCCCCTCTCCCCTTTTTTTCCTCCTCTCCCTCTGCCCTGTTCTTTGCCGGGAGCCACCAACCTTCGCAGCCCCCTGGGTCCAAGGCAGCAGAGAGGAGGCTGCGGCAGGGAGGAGCGCTGGCTGCTCCTCATGTGCCATGGGGACTTGGGTACCTGCCTGCGGCACAGCCAGGCCAGGAATAGGGTTTCTTACACTGCCCTTCAGCAATTTGCCGTATCTCATCATCCCCTCCGCCCATGCTGTTGACAGAGGGAGAAAATGGCTTTGCATTATCCTCCTCACAGGAAATGGAAGAGCATATTTTTGTGCTGAAAGCTGTTCTCAGCCACATCTCAAAAGCTGTGCAGGTCTAGGGGGGTGGGGGTGATAATTAACACATCTTTCATTAACCCCTCATCACTGATTAATCAGCTGTGGGAGAGCTTTCTCAAAGCAAACAGGTCTGTCCTGCCTGTGTTGCTGCAGGCCACTTCTACCTCTCTGTTACACTGCTTGCTTGCCCTTGCAGCCCTATGAAGTGGAGGTGAACCGGAGAGAGCTTTACTGGTCTAGAGCTTCCCGAGAAGGTGGGGAAGGGCAAGCATTTGCAGAGGATAAACCCACCTGCAATAAAACTGGTGCCGAAAACCGTGGTGTGCCACGGCTGTGGTCTGCCACCCAACCCAAGTCCTGTTGTGGTGTAAATCAGACTGGCGCTCGTGAAACTGGGGATTATCAAGGTGTAGGGGAAGAGTTACCAAAGGGGGGGCTTATGCCGATGCAAATCTGAACTATATCCACTATGGTGTTTCTAGTAGAAGCAAAGATGTCGTCCCAGGTGACCAGGGAAGATGTGCTCTGTTTGGCACGGCTGCAAAAAGTAGTCGCCCGAGTTTTTGTTATGAGCGGAGGTTAAAGAGACTGGGACGTTCAGCCTAGCAAAGCAAAGGTCGAGAGGGGTTACTGCAGCTCCTTGAGCGTATGGGGAAGGATAAATGTCCATGGGGGAGAACCGTTCTTGCAGGTTAAGATCAAGACATGGAGTGGTGAGGGTGCCCAGTGGGAGTGCTGGGGTCTAAAAACCAAACTGGTTTTAAGGTGATATGTGATAACTTGGAGAAAGGGATTATATGATGTTTCTGCCTGCGGGGTACGTGGATCACTAAATCAGGAGGTCCTTTCTGGCCTTCAGTCCTTAATAACTCCTTTGCCTGGGCCTGCAGCAGCTCATGGCTGACTCCCTGCACAAGTGTGTACGTGTCCCTCGGGGCTCCCCTGCTCTCACCACCTTCTCCAGATAGAGCTTCAGAGCCGCGTGTCAGTGTGAGGTACAGCCAGGAGCACAAGCCAGGTTCCTGTCACCCTTCATCCCTAGAACGAATTTATTATTTTCCTCAAGATAAACAAAATGAGAAGGACCGTGTGGCCGCCATATTCACTGTAATGGCATGTGTCCGTCAAGTCGTTTGTTGCTGGGTGGGAAGCAAGGGGTGGTGAGACATCCTGCACAGTCACCCGTAATGGAAACATCCATCTTGTCTCCCTCAATGCACACTCTCCATTTAGGAATTTCGAAAACACTTCTGTCAAATATCACTCTCTGCACAATCCTGTTAGCAGGGCTGATGAATGGAGTCTCAAATTAAGACCGATCCCTCTGATAACCACAGTGCTGTAGGAGAGTCATCTGCTCAGTCAGAGCTATTTATTACATTTGATTAGCTGGGATGGCAATCTTCACAACCCACTGTAAATTCTATTAGGGGCGCTCTGAGGCCCAGAAATGCAAATTAGACTTCCCAAAACACATATGCATACATATAGTCTCTCTTAGCAGACGGGTAATTTCCTTGCATTCATTTCAATGTTGTTTCAAGAGACGCCTCCCCTTCGCCAGGAGGGGAAGGAGAGGAATGAGGGGAACACTGTTGGGTGGCAAGACAGCCCCGCGTTCTCCCTTTGCTCTTCGTCCTGAGACCCTGCATGGCAGCATGGCCAGCGGGTGTGACTCGTGAGCGCTGGGCTCTCTACCTCCCGGTTCCCATTAGCCAGTATCCTACAGGTGTTCCCATCCAAATGGGTGCTCAGGAGCAGAAGTCTCCTGTAACGCTGGAGAAACCTCATGGGAGACTTCCCTATGGGGAAGCTCTAAAGATAAGGCAGATTCTTCACTCTTTTTTTCTTTTTTCTTATTTTTTCTTTTTTCTTTCTTTTTTCTTTCTTCTTTCTTCTTTCTTCTTTCTTCTTTCTTCTTTCTTCTTTTTCTTTTTTCTTTTTTCTTCATTTTCCTTTTTCCTTCTTTTTCCTTTTTCCTTTTTCCTTTTTCCTTTTTCCTCCTTTCTCCTTTCTCCTTCCTCCTTTCTCCTTTCTCCTTTCTCCTTCTTCTTTTTTCTTCTTTTTTCTTCTTTTTTCTTCTTTTTTCTTCTTTTTTCTTCTTTTTTCTTTTTTCTTTTTTCTTTTTTCTTTTTTCTTTTTTCTTTTTTCTTTTTTCTTTTTTCTTTTTTCTTCTTTTTTCCTTTTTCCTTTTTTCCTTTTTTCCTTTTTCTCCTCTCCTTCATAATTTGATTCAGACAGGCCCCTGACGCCTCCAGCTGGCTACATGAAGCGAAGTCAGGTTGGAAGTTCAGGGCTGGCTGTCCCTCTGGCGCAGCGATGGCAAAAGGAGCGGCATAACTTCGGCAGTAGCTGTGTGAATGGTTTGCTGTGTGGCTTCATTAATAATTATTGATCAGGTGCTCTGAGACCTGTGCAGAAAAGGCACACTTCAATCACACTGTTCTTCTGGGTAATATTAGTGTGGGTGACTGAGGTACCTTTGACTCCAGTGGAGTTAGCAGTAGCTGCATGCTTTCAGGGAGGGAAGAGGTCTGTCCCGTGGGCTGCTCAGTGGGTAGTGCATCCAGAAGTTTCATTTATTTGTGGTGATTAACTCTGCCAAGAAATGATGAGGTTTCTTAAGGATAAACAAAGCAAAGATTATTTGGGAGCTAACAAGCAGCGCTGTTGCTGGTTTGGTTTCTTCTCCTGGTCATATTTTATTTTAAGAATAATTTTCATAATGGCTCATTAATTTCTGCATTACGTAGTCATTTACTAAGGCATGCTATCTAGTAGTGTACTATCCATTGATCTGTGGGTTAGCGTCATCACAACTGATTATTCTGTGATTTATAGGTTTTAAATAAACCCTTTTTAAAGGGTTAATAAACCTCTTAAAGAATAATATTGATATCAAATCTGAGCTTTATCTTTTTCCCACCTTTAGTTCTTGCACGTCTTTAGTAAGATTCTTACAGTATCCATGTCCCTTTGATGCACTTCCCATTTTATGTGTTTCCCTAGGATTTTTATTGCGCTGATGCATGGCTAAAAGAAAATCCTTATAGAGCTGGAGGTACCTGGCAATGTATTTGAATCTTCTTAAGCAGTTTAAAAAAAAGTCCCAGTATGTTGAATGAAAATCTTATCTGGGCATGATAAGGATCCCTTGGTCCCTGTAACATAATATAGATTGTTTCTTCCAGCCTCACAAATGCTTTTGTTATCTTTGCTTTGATTTTTTTTTTCCTCCCCTCTGTATCGCTTTGATTTTTTTTTTTTCTCCCTTCCCTTTTCTCTTTCATCATTGTTGCTTGTAAATCCTTCCCCTGGTAGAGATTAGAGTAGGAATGAGTGATGGATGCTGTCAGTAACAGGAGCTAATTTTACCCCTGATAACGGCCCTGCGTGGTTTATACAGACTTCACTCTGCTGATGCAGACGGGTACCCGGGGGCCCGTCCTGTCTGCGCGCAGCTTGGGGGTGCACGACGCTTGGCAATAGGGGTTTTGGCTGCTGGGGGGTGTGCGCTTTGTGGTGGCGAATTTTTTATCCTGGGAAGAGTCTCCGCAAGCGCTTCTCACCAGTGAAGAATTCCCTCCAAGCACGCAACCAAAGCGATAGCAATTCTGGGGTTTTCCGTGAAGACCGTTTTGCCGGCGGCAGAGGGGTGTGCGCGTGGCCGGGCTGCGGGGAGTGAACGAGCTGGCTTGGATTGAGATCCTGCTTCTGGTGGGAAGATTGTGGTGGCGTCCGCGCAGCGATGCTGCTGTCAGCGCAGCAAGGGAGGACTTCGGGGTGTCATGGGCACATGCCATGGTGATGGTGCTGGAAGGCTAATTCAGTAACAGCAGCAGACGTTGCTTGGGGTGGTATTTTACACGCGCTATGACCCGTTGCTAGTGTGGTATGATGCCAGGTCTCACTTTGAGCCACTGTTTGTAAACACTAAGGATTAAGAGTGCTTGAGCACTGCTGTCCCAGCCTTGTCTGCCCACCAGAGTGGACCAGTGCTCTATGGATGAGCTCCTTGCTGCTGCTTTGTGCTTATCTTATGCTACCAAAAGGGGAGGGGAGTGCCAGGACGCGGATGACATGAGATACCATAACCCACGTGTGAGGAGGGACCATAGCTAGGAAGGAAGAGGGCTGCAGTGGTCTTCAGTTTTGCTCTTAGTTACACAGCGGGGGAAGCACTGCTGGACTAGGTCACCAAACGCCCTTGTCCTGCTCCTCTCTGGCTGTGCCCTGCGTGGAGGATGGTGTCGAATTTGGCCCTGCTCTTTCTCTGCATTGAGTCAATGCTTGACAGTTCATTTTTCCTGGTGTTCTCACAAGGGGCTGAGTTCTGGGAGGGGATTTGCACAGCAGATGAAACATAGCTAAAAGGATGCTGGAAGTCTAAAGGAGTCTTGACATGCAGCTGTCGCAGCCAGAACTCCAGTGCAGCTGGCTGTGCTCTGCTCATTTGAAATTGCAGCTGCGGTTTCCATGAGGGATATCTGCTCCTCTGGCCTGTTCTGGTGGGCTTAACTACTGTGGGTCATGTTCCAGCCCCAAAACAGTTGCAGTGATCTTGGTTAACTGCTTGTCCTTGGATAAAGACCGAGTGAAATATCCTCTGCTATTTATTTTCCCGGTTACTGTTGTTTACTGGGTGTATTTTTTTTTTTAGGTTGTCTTATATGACCTCGGGGTGTGTGTGTGGGGAACACACGATACTCTCCCTCACCATCTTTCCTTTATTTGGTGTGACACAGCCACATCGAGCCTCTGCATTGATGTTACAAAGTGCAGAAGGGAGAAACAACTATTTAAAAGCCTCTGTTTGCAGTTCACAATATGGTTTTTGGTCACTATTCGTCCTTCTAGTACTTTATCTACTGTCATTTGGTTCCCTTTGGTAACCGGTTTCCCTCAGTTTGTCTTCCTTATATATGAAATTGCCTTGAGATAGCTTTTGTACACTGTTTGTTTTACTTCAGTCCTTATTAATATCTTTAGATGTCATCCCCCGACACACACTTTCATTCAGGCAAGTCCTGGAGTATAACGTGATGTCTCCTATAGAGTAGAGAGCATTTCCGAGATCCTTTCTCAACTTGCTTCTACCTTGCTGCCTTTGCACCTTAAAATGCTATTTTTTTCTCCCTAGGTACGTGATATTTTTTCCCTGCACCAGTACTGGCAGCTCACATCTCGACTCCTCTTACAGGTGGTATTTTAACACCCATAGCAGTGACCGAATGGATCCAGTAAGACAGCTACCGCTGTCCCCTCATTGCTACTGCTGAAGCAGAGCCAGGACATCCCTTTATTTTGAAGTATTTCAGGTGTAGCAAGGTTTATTCTTCATGAAGCTGTTATTAGTTAGAGAGGTGGAGGAAGGATAATTGTAAAAAGATGTGGCACAGCTGTTCCAGCCCTGTTTCATTATGGGCTGGGAGCAGCTTGACTTCCTCTGATTGCTGGTGATTTTCTCAATTACGGCTGGAGAGAAACGGAGTGGATAGAGAGCAGATGCCATCTGTGAGGCCAAGTCTTCTGCTACTTGTAGAGTCTGTGGTAAGGAGAGCTCCGGCTACGAAATAGGTCGTGCCTATTGGAAGTGTTTGGGTGCTAATCCAGTGTGGTTTTGCTGCGTTTTGACGGGGTATTGGTAATCTGTGTAATTACAGGGTGGTTCCTCATTAATAACTACTTCAGTCATTACTCCCTCCCACCTTCCCACCAATTTCTTTTATTCTGCAACTTAGAATGATATTACTCTCGGTCACAAGTATTTATTTTGTCTAATGGAAATACATACAATGGTGTGCAAGTTAATTACAGGACCTGAATGCTTTAACGGGCTGGTCACCGGGACAGTCATCATTCACCTCTGGAGCTTGGCGTCAAATGAAAATCACAGCTATGGGAGAGGAGCCCACAGGTGTTTTCCAAGCCACTGGTCTTATCAATTGTCTCCTTTAGGAGTCTCCTCACCCCTGTGGAGCACCACCAAAGGCAAGTGGTTTTGTGCACCATTCAGTCTTGACTGTGGTTGCTTTGGACCCGAGCTTGTATTAAGAGAAACACAATTTTTGGCCTCTTCGGCTATGCAGGTTCTTTCCTCCTGCGTAATGTTCTGTCCTTCATCTCCTTTCCTTTTTTTTTTTTTTGCATGATGTCTCTTTGCATTTTCAATCATATCTTCACAGTGAGCTAAAAAGAAAATCAAGAATCTGCCAAAACATTCATCATGTCTTTTCTTTTCAAAATAGCATTAGAATTCAGGCCCGTTTCAGGGCCTGTGCATTGAAAATTATGCAACCCAGAGCTGGGAAATTGAAAAGTCCTGTGAACATTGGTTTGAATTTTTAACCAAATTCCTGTCAGCTGCATTTCTTCCTTTTATATGTTTTCCTTCTATTAATATTCTAGCGAATGAGTTTACAAGAAACAATGAATTTTAAACAAAGCATGGAGGACTTCTGCAGAGAATGAATTTCAAGTCATAAATGTGACTATTCTCACTGGGTTCTGAGAGAAACAGCCCTTTGCAGAACGGAGACGTGACATTGATTCTTACATCCAAAATCAACCAGAACATCCTGTATTTTGAATATATCCAGCAAGCAGCTTGGGAAGAAGATGCCTGTCTTCTCCTTTGTTTTGCACCGGTAGAAACAATAAGGAAGTGGGGACAGGATTCATTAAATGGCTTACGGGGAAAAGGTTTTCACCTAACTCAATTTTTGTCACGAAAAAAACCCCTCTCAATATTCTGACAGTTTCTGGAAGGGCTTTCTGTTTAAAGAGGAAATGGTAGCATGTGTTTCTCAAGGAACATCTGGCCTGTATTTGAGAGTTCCTAGGTGATTTATAAAACTAAAAGCACATTGTCTTCAGAGGTGCTCTGCTCCTGGAGCCCCTTCTGGAGTTGGTGCAGATCAGGCTGGTAGCACGGACTCTGCTGTCATCTTGAAGGATCCCCCTCCTTGCTTGCTTTCTGGTCGTCTCCTGATGAGCTTGAGAGCGTGTGGTTAGACTTTTCTGCTTGGTTTTCATTTCCTTTCTGCAGAGGAACAGTTTGTGGGTTCTACATCCTGTCTCTTCACCGCAGGTTTGTAACGGATTGGTGTGGGGAGCCAGCATCCCCAAAGGCAGGGCTGAAAGAGCCTGAAGCTGCCGTGGTGGTCCTGGCACAGGGGTGTTTGAGCCATCACTCGGGCTTCCTTAATTTCCAAAGATCTCTGAAAATAATTATGCCTTCCCCTAAGGCAGAAGGTGTGTGAAAGGAATCAAGGGTACAGCTCAGAGGTGAGACTTGTTGGGGAAAAAGAGCTGCTAAAAGCCATCTCCTTCAGCAGGAGGGTTGAGGTCACCTACAGGGAGGCAGGGCAGGGCATCCTTCCCTGCAGCTCTGCGCCCTCTGTCTGAACTCGAGATAAAAATAAGATGCCTTTTGCAGGTCCGTGACCTTCACAAGTACAAACTGACCTAGACCCAGCCCATGGGATGCAGGGTGAAAGGGTGACGAGGAGAAGCAATTGCATCCTGACACAACGGCAAGCTGGGAGCAGGCAGAGGTGGCATTGCTGTCCCAGTATGCTGTCCCAGTATCCCAGTGCATGAGTTCACACTGGGACTCGCAGGCCATTGGAGTTTTCTTTAGGGACCACTCATGCCATGGGGCTTTGAAGTGCCTCATCTGAGGTTGAGTGATGGTAGACATTCACAATTCATCTCTCCTGTGGAAGCGGCTGTGGGTGAACAGTCTGGATCCTTCCCCAGAGCCCTCTGAGGGTCTCTGGGCTGCAGGAGGTGCAGGTTTTGCCTCCTCTCCCCATTGCTTCCCCAGGCTGCCGTTAGCTTCTTAAAAACAGGCACTGCTGCTGAGGAGGGAGGGGAAAGTTGTGTGGGATGAGACCTTTTCTTTGAGGAATGAGTTATCGTGAATCTGTATGAAACCAAATCTTTCTGGCTCATGGGGGTGGATGTGGGCAACCCCCGCCAAACCTGCCAGGGCCAAAAGCGGCCACAGCCTAAAGGTCGCACTCAGTTTCCCCTTTAAAATTGCCTTATCTTCTGGGATAGATTTTGGTCTGAAAGCAGCACATTCCCTTCCTAACTGGAAATGGGAAGCTTGCTGTGTTTTCCCCCCGCCCCGCAAACAGAGGCAACCTGCGCTAATGCGATGCAGGTCCCACGCTGCTGCTCAACTGCCGTTAGATTCAATTTGCTGGGAGTCGCGCTGCTTTGAAGGCAGTCATTGCGCTATCGTGTCAGAAGGTAATTAAATAGACCCCAATTCTTTTAATTACTGCTCGTTGTTCGGTACATGCTTGCATACAAGGGTGAAGTGAAGGGTATGGAAATAATCGCTGACAGATCACAGCTGGAAACCTGTGGCACCTTGGATAAACATTGAAGCGAAGGCGCCGCGTGCGATCCGGGTGGCTCAGCTTCACAATTACTGTGAAATCTGTCTAAAGAGATTGGGGCATGGAATTGGAAAACACGGTAGGCTCTCTTCTCCAGGGAGCGGTACGTAACGCGGGGCTGGGTGATTGCAATCAGAGGCATACCTAATACGCTGAATGGGTTTTGTTGTTGTTGGCAGGAAACTTCAGGCAGAGGCGAGGTGGAATAAGCAGATTAGCGTGATGCCGCTCACTAGGCAGGGGCAGCAAGGTGAAGAAATGCTGAGACCTTGCAGCTTATTAGCGATACAGGTCACTGTAACATCCCTTGTCATTGTCATGCTGGCAGGGCTCTGGTGCTAAGGAGGTGGAGGAGCCTGCACCTCCTGCAGCCCAGACACCCAGACTGGGTGTCGCGGTGCTTTTTTCTGCCTGGAGACCATAGCTGGAATGAGACAGGAGTGACACCAGATACTCCCATGTGCTGTCCTTTATGCCAAGCGAGGTGAGCTGATAAGAGCATCTTTGTTTTGCACCTGGGCAGCTGCTGCTTGCATAATTGAAGCTCTCTTTGAAGTTGTTGGAGGTTTCCCTCTTAAAAGTCAGGGAGAGGGGGCTTCTTTGAGAGCCCAGCGCCTGGAGGTGTGTTCGAAGGTGTTGGATCATAGAGGCATGAGTTGAGTTTTGTGGGGAAGGTACAGATGCTCCTGAAATGTCTTGCTGAAAACAGCATGGTGCGTTGCTGCTTGTTCCCTTATGGTTATGGCCAGGGTCTTTAGAAAATCATCAGCTGCTGGTAACAACTAAGTGCACTTCTATTGCAGAGCTGGTGAAGATGAGGCAGGCAGGTGGCAGAGCCAAAGCTGGAATTAATGTTTCAGAGATATGACCAAAAGCACCTTTGTGGGGAGTAAAGCTTTTTTGCCTGGGAGCCACTTCTGCTTTATTACCTTTCCCTCTACCTGTCATTCTGCTTCTAAAAGGTCCCCTAAAGCCTCATGGGGTTAATAAACCAGGAGTGGAGGCAGGAGACTTCATTTTGAGTCCTGTGCGGTTTATGGGTTGGCGAAGTCGCTGATTGCCAAGCATCTGGAAGGCAGCACAGCAAACGATGCCAGCGAAGGGCTGCGCGCAGCTTGTCTGCTCTGCCGTGCTTGGTGGCACCAGCCACAGAGGAGCCTGCAGACACGTCTGCTGGGGTTAGAGAAGTAAATAGACAGGAAAGATGGGACACCTCTTTTTCCCCACTTACCTGTTGGTTGGTATAAAGGATCAGGGCCTGATAAACATCCCTCTAATCTGTTGTGCCCTGCGGTCAAGTGGTTTCCTCCTTTGGAAGATGAAAGTGCCTGTTTTGAGCTCTGGGGCTCACGGGGTTAAAATCAGACAACATCTGAGAGCCAAAGGCGCCCAAAGGGGCACTGAGGGCAGTTTTAGCTCCTGAGCCTGCTGACCAGCCATGCATGCACAGCTTAGCTGGCCAAGGTCGGGGGCACGAATGTGGGCTCAGACTCTCACTTCTGGGCTGGTACCAAAGTCCCTGCCTTGGATGGGTGGTACCACCCAGCTACCCAGGGGCAGAGCTGCTGGCGTTCATGGAGCGTGCTGGCAGACGCAGGAGATGCTTTCCTCCTCTGGGCTGCAGTTGCATTGCCTTTTCTTTTATTCTTCTGGGATTGGTATTACTCATGTCCTCAGAAACCACTTCCAGGCGAAGCATATAGGGGACTTTTGCAGTAAATTGTTCCATTTTTTTACCTTGATTTTTGTCATGGTGATTGCGTTCTCTCCAGTTTTGCTTGCTTGCGGCAGCTCAAATATAGTGCCTGAGCCTAAGGGGAAGATAACAAAGACAGAGTTGTGTAATTCCTGTGGGAAGTCAGCTTGATATTATTATGCCTTGGAATCCTCCTAATCTTAATGATCTCGCTGGGCTTAATCGGAGCTGATCAGGTGAGGGCTTCTGCAGATCGCTGCTGTTGTCTGCATAGCAGGTGTTTCCTTCACAAACTACCCCTGCTTTTTGAACCTGCACCCATGCCCACCCTGGTACAAGGTCCCTGAGGGGCCTGCTATATCTCAACGAAGGTTTTTCCTCCTTCAGCGGGTCTTCCAGGGATCCTGGTGGAGAACTCTGGAAGCACAAAGATTCATGAAAGCAGACCCTATTTCTTTTTCATAACAGAGGCCACAGTTGTTTAAATAAATCCCTTTTTTTTGGAGCAGGGCTTCAGATTCAAATCAGTTGGGGTTATACCAGTAGCTATGGCAAGAGCAGGAAGCTTGCATTTTCCTCCTTTTGGCCCACTCTCATTTCTAGCAGGTTGATACAGGGAGAGAAAATCCTTCATGTGTTTGCAAAGGGTTTCCAGGATTATTTGCTCTATCACCTCCCCAGAGATCAAGGTGTAGTTCCTTGGATTCTCTTTCTTGCCATTCTTGAAGAGATAAGTGGCGTTTGATCTCTTCCTGTCCTCAGGAACCGGTCCCAATTGCCAGGACCTTTCAGAGGTTATGGAGTGGCCTCACAGTGATGTGTCCGAGGTCCCTCAGCACTCATGGATGCATCCCATCAGGTCCCAAGCCTACAGCACCTGGTATTCCCACCCAGTGTCCTACCCAGGCACTGGCTGGACCTGACCCTACTTAGCTCCTGACATCAGATGAGATCCTTTTATTCCCATGCTGGCTACTGACAGAGCATCTGCCAGAAGCCCGACATAGAGGGTCAGCCTCACATCGCAACCCACGCACGGACGTTCTCCTAAAGCAAGGGGCTGAGCCAGACTGAGAGAACAGCGAGACTGGGCACGGGCCACTAGTGCTTTTCATAATGACAAACTGAGCATAAGCAAGTGCTCAGGCCCTCTCCTTCCATGCACATTCTACTGGGATGGGACTTCTGCAGTTAGGTGGCAGTCCTCAGTTTATCTGAATACCCCAAACCACTTTTTTTAAGGTAAAAACCTGGAAATTACCACCATAAGTCTAGTGTTTGCTTATGAATGTAGGTCATAAAATATTCTAGAGCGCATCCATCTTTGTTTTTCTCTTCTGTAACTGCGTGGTGTGATGGGGTAGACAGAACGTGTGGTATCAGTGATGGGTGGGAAAGGTTGGCTCAGCAGGACAGGAGCGATGAACTGATGAATTGCATTATTGTCATCCTTGGTTTCCAGTCTGAAGGAAGCAGCCTGATTCATGGGACGCAATCTCGCAGACTGGTGGTACCAGCTAGGGCCCTAGAGGTGACCCTGAGTATCTCGGTAGTATTGAAAGTAGTGTTATGGAGACTTCCATGATGTGGAAGTGGCATGGAGACTAAAGACAGCAAACAGCTTCAGTTTGGTCTGACCCCTCACCCTCCGCCTAATTTCACAGGTATTATTTACCGCTGCGTAATACTACATGCTCAAGTCCTGAGCTGTTTTTAAATCAAAGCAATTCCACTGCCATCTGTGGAACTACATCAATTTACACCTGCTGGTGGCCTCAGCCAATGTTTATGTATCTTCTTAGGTTCCGTATAAAACTGATTCTTTCAGAAGCTGACTTGCTAGCTAAAGAAGCAGCAATGATCTTTAACAACTCTATTACGCTGTCCAATATAGCATTTTTATTGATCAATGTCCTTAATGTGGCAGAAGGATGGCTCAAATTTTTCATTACTTCTGTGTATGCAGCCTTGCTAGCCAAGCACTCTGGTGTGTGGCAAGCGCTCGGGCTTACTATAAAACCTGTGGTTATGCTACAGGCTGGTCTTCTGCCCATGACAATTATAGATTGAGTAGAATTTTCCAGTTGTGACTGCATTTGTTTGAGTAGTACAGCGATAAAAGCAGCCATGGTAACTCTCCTGCTACTGCTGTCTCAAAGCAGACGGGGACGAAGAGTGGTTTTAGGGTGGAGAGGGAAAAGTTTGCAATCATGTCCCCTTGCCTTATCAGT
Source organism: Anhinga rufa (assembly GCA_013400875.1). Taxonomy (NCBI): domain Eukaryota; kingdom Metazoa; phylum Chordata; class Aves; order Suliformes; family Anhingidae; genus Anhinga; species Anhinga rufa. Next base: position 19,394 of record VZTV01007998.1, read on the forward strand.
GGAATGGAAAGTGCTTGGCTTAAGTAAGGAAAACAAAAATTGATCATTTTGGGCTGCCACTGCAGAGTTGATCAATCTTGAGTGGGAAGGATTATTTATCCTGTCTGGGCCTCCATCTACCCACCAGCTAAATAACGGCTTCAGCAAGGTCCTTGTGATACTGCGATATTTTTAAAGAGCTTTGAGGTCTTCAGATGACCGCACAGCACGGGAGCAAAGTGCTACTGCCTTACGGCTGCTAAGCCACTTCTGCATTTGGCTCCAAAGATTCTCAATTATTTCAAGATGCTGAGATGGGAGCGCATTCTGGTTCAGTGCATTGCAAGTGGACGCCAAATACCCTCTTGCGTCGCAGCAAGAGGTTGTAGCAGGCAAATATCTCTGAAAAGAAGTACTGCGTATCCTCTCCAGGTACAAATCTCAGCGAAGCAGGTCTGCACTTTGGGTTAGAGGCTATGATTAGTGTGTAATTAGGCCTTCCACACCAGCAATGCATTGTGGTGATGCTGAATTTAATGGATTCCTTGGGGTCTTTGCATTCTTTTTGCAAACATTTCCTCCCCAGCCAGACATTCAGAAAGCACTGTACGTTTCCCCTCATCCCTTTCCTGCTCTGCAAGCATGGCTTTTATATGTTTTTGATGGGTTTTGCTTAATGGTTTCTTCACGCTGTTTAAAGGGTTTGTGTGCCATGAGTTAATATACGTTAGCGTTGTCACGGATTTGTACCAAAAGGGCTTTTATTCTCAGCCCTGGCCTTTACCTCTTTGAGTAACTCTGGCTATTACTCAAAGCAATAACCAGAGTAAAAACCAACAAAGTAAAAAAAAAAAACAAAGTGAAAACCAGAGTAGCTCTGGTTACTCTGGTCTCTGGTGTGTCACTGGCAAACAAGCTCTTCCGACTCCTTCAGCTCTGAGGTTAGACCTGAAAGTAAGAGCACCTTACTGTATCGCAAGGGTCCTGTTACGGGGCAGCACAGCCTTAGGTGGAGACTTTGTAGTGAAGGGCTGGCAGCTGGCAGTGATTACAGAGAAGCCACATAACTTCAGGAGAGTGAATGTGTGCTTACCACACACAACAGCCAAGTTCTTGAGGCCTGAACCTGTGATAACACATCCTTTCTTGAGCGGAGAGAAGGTGACTGCCCGCTCGCCAGCACATCTTGCAACACTGGCAGACTCCATCTATTTTTGTTCTCTTTCTTTCTTATCTTGTTTTTCTTCCTCCTCTTAAGTTTTCATCTCTCTGCAGGGAAAACATTATCTGGTGCTGTGGAAGTGCCAGCTGATACTCCGAAGGGGGTGTCTTCCTCTAATAGCTCTGCTCTAATGCAGAGGAACATTTGCCTGCAGGTTGGGCAGTGATGTGCGGACCCATTAAGACTTGTCTATTAGCTCATGACAACACTTTAAGCTGTTTCTTCATGTAGAAAAGGTATACTGAGTGCTGGGGGGACTGAGGCAAAAACAGTGAAGCTAAAAGTTACAGGCTGCTTTCAGAAAACCTTGTATCCGTAAGAGTCGTCCGTGGTCTCCTTGCCTCCGGCAGCAGAGATGAGATTCTCTTTCCCATGCCACCTGCTGACAGACGCAAATGGGAACTGTGTAGAAATAGCCTGGGGAACGGTAGTTTCGTGTTTCTGCTCCAGATCTTGCAGAAAAGCCTCTTGGATGGCGATCAGGGATTAGTCACCCTTATCATCCATCTGTCCTTAGCGCAACAACGAATCTGAGCCTTGCTCTGACCAACCTTGTTTATGAACTGCAGGAGTGGCACCGCGCTGTAGATCTGCTAGTGCAACAGCCGTAAGGAACCAGCTGAAGATGATCTGCTGGGAGGATGTTTGTTCTTCTTGGTGTTAGAGATGTGGTTTGAGCCACTTCAGAGGGATCCTATTAGACCCTGTTGTCTTCCCCCCACCCCTTTTGGGTACATGTAGAGATGGGGCTTACTTTGCAGTTGTGCTCTGAGAGCTGTTAGAGAACCTCTGCTATGGTATGTAGCCTTGGGTAAATCAACAGGCAAATGTCCCTCTTTCCTTGGTGATTCAGGTATCGCTGCCGTAAGGCAAACAAGGCAGGGGTGAGCAAAGTGACAGATGTGCCCCTGTTTGGCCGGAGCCCTGCCCGCATCCTGTGGGGTGGGAGCATCTCCTGTCGGTTGGTACCGAAAGCGAGGAGAGGTGGCTGTGGTCCAATGATAAATGAAATCTGTGCCTTTTGGGTTGTTTGATTTTAATTTAAAGAATGTAAGACTATATCTCCAAGCCTTACCCGAATTGTTACACCTACAACTCCTCTCCTCTTCACCCGCTCTGCAGAGGCACCCTGTGAAACTGGGCTCTCTGCTCCCGGTTCTCAGACATTCATGGTTTAATTTTGCAGCGTGGCTTGGGCAGAGGGTCTGAGATCTGAGAGATGTGCTATGAAGCCAGGATCCCCTCAGAAGCCAGAGGCTGACCAGGGATATGCAAACGGATGGAAGAAGGCTTGCAGAGTGGAGACAGTTTCTAGACAAAGACAGCGTGCAGCAATCCCTAGAAAGTAAATGGAAAAACAGATTACTTTTGTTCTCAGATCTGTTCAATAATGGAGCAGTAGGCAGCTGCTGGCCTGCCTCCCCCGGGTCCCTCGCAGGAGCAGACAACCACTACATTATTAATTGGCTGCTGCTGCGAGTCCAGCGGGACGCAACGTGGCTTCTGGAGAGTAGCCCGGCGCTTTGGGAAGCAGCCCCTTCCTCCTGCCTCTAGGTTTCTTTTTATAAATGTGTCTCACTCCCTTGGAAATGCCTCTTTGTAGTATGGTGTACATGTGGCGGTAGCCTCAAGGCAGGGAGTTCGCTCAGTATTCTTGATTTACCGTGTCACTGTAGCACCTCTCCTGCCTTGTGCATCATGGTGCAAAAAAACCCGCCGTAAAAGGCACTTTTGCCCGATTGCTCTCTGAGGCAAAGCAAAGGCTGTAGCCTCATCCCGTGCAGGGGAAACCGAGGCATGGAGTTACTGTCACACGGATACGAAGGCAATGGAAGAGCAACAAGCATCTTTCTCATAGCATTTCTTTCGGTTAGCGCTTGTCCTGGTCATAGGGAGGAAGTCTGGAGATGGAGGTGGGTCACTGTCACAGACTGTTCTTTAGCAGATACGTACCAAGTCCCATTTCCTTCACCACAGTTTCAAACTGGAAAGCGTTTCTCTGCTCACGGCTCCAGGCTTCTTTCAGCCAACAGCTGGCCTAAAGAGCTCTTTCTTTGGCCAATGTTTTTCCTGTTGCCACCTAAGTTTTCTGCTCCATCTCTTGCTCCCATGCCCAATATTTAGTAGATCGCATTGGCTGCACAGGGAATTCTTGGCCTGACCCTCGGTATGGTTGTGCCTTGGGTGAAGGCCAATTTATTTCAGATCTCCAATCTGTAATGAACATTAATTGCTTTATCTGTTCATCTTGAAACAGTCATTGCCGCTCTTCCAACCAAGCAGCGTGCCTTGACCTCTGCCCCAGCCCTTCGCAGGAGCACTGCATGCTCACCTGATTTAAAAGCCCAGTTGTTTTGACCAAGTAGGTAAATCATGCAGTGGTGTCTGAGACTCCAACGCTGAGCTTAATCTTTGAATTAAAAGGTCAAAACGCACCTTTGGTGACTCTTATATTGTGTCCTCAAACAAAGAAAAGGCTTTAGTAGGAGGTGTCCAAGCAAAACAATGAAAAATAGTTGTAAAAACTGAGAGCATTCTTTGGCTTTTTATTTTCTTGTGCCTTTTTTTGCTTTCCCACAACCCCTGAGCTGATGATGGCGGTATATTTGTCTGAGGAATTCTTAATTTCCTCTCCACAAAATTTCACCTGCCAAAGCTGCTTTTTTTTGTTGTTTTTTTTTTTCTTTACTTTTTCAACATAATATTGCCTCGCAGTGGCTTGCTTGATAATTTTTGCATGAAACACTGGAAGGTGCCTCCTGCGAAAGCTGGCCTTCTTTCAAGAAACTGCCTTACTCTGTTCTTTTTTTTTAAGTGAAACCAACAAACGAAAATGTTATCTTTTCCTCTAGCACTTTGTGTAATTGGAGTGTTTCTGTGCTCATAGTGGGATGTGGACTGCCTTGAATTACAACTAGTACCCACCCGTATTTTTGACTGCTGCTCACCTAAGCAGTAGCTCACATTTAGAAAGCTTTCGTGACAAGCACCCATGGATTTTTTCCAGCTGGAAAAAATTGTTTTCTCCTTCTGCCTTTTTAACTTTAGAACATTTTTTCCCTCTGGAGAAGGCTTTTCTTTCATCGTTGTGCTCCTTTCTCACCATGAAGTGACAAAACACATCCTGTCTGCCTGCTGCCTGTAGCAGAATTGCAGCCAGAGGAGGATCTGTGGAGAAAAGGTTATCCCAAAGAAAGGTGGTGGAAACCAAGTTATCGATGCCACCCCGACAGACTCGGTGGGGAACCATTTGTCATCCGCAGTGCCTCAGGATTAAACCCCAAGAGGATTGACACATCCCATCAGAATATGACAGTTAGGCCAATATACACGTGTCCTTATACAGCGACTAGAGGTGGTGTGGCAACCTCAGAAGGAACTCGTTTAGAGGCTACTCGCCCCTTCAGATCCTGGGGATCTATGCAGATGCGATTTTATCTGTTCTTTATTTTTATAAGCAGCTTGTTTTTCCCTTGTTATGGATCCTCATCTCCAATTTGCACATCAGTCTCTTGTGTCTGCAGCTTCCCTGCAATGGAGGGGGCAGCAGAGTCAGGTCTTTTTATTGAGAGAGGGGAAAGAGGATGGTTGACACTGGAGGGAGGCCTGTGTGCTTGCAAAGGGGTGTGCAAACCCATGAACACCCCTGGACCCCAGAGCTGGATGATCCATACTCCTTTTTCCTCTTTACTGGGGGGGCAGGGAGGGTGTAGTGTACAGAAATAGAAGCCAGAGCATTTATATGCACTGAACAAAAATAATCTTTTGTTCGATAAGCACTACGTTAACGATCTAATAAGAGAGCAAGGACCGCTCCTCATTATTTTCAGCTCTGGACTGCTTACCAGGCCCAAGCGGGGACTCTTCATGAGCAAAAGAGATCTTTCCATGGCTCCTAGTTAGTCTGGTGATGGGGAAGGGGAGAGGGAGGCAGCTCAAATGTTCGGTTTTCTGCTGTGCACCTCCAGGGAGAAAGACAGTTAAATGGAGATGTGAGGACTCGCCTTGCTTCACAAGGAAATAGTCTCTTTTATGTGTGTCTTGCCTGTGTTGATATTTGAAAGCTATTTTGGGCCACAACAGCAAATTTAATCCACGGTTTGTTCTCTCTCTAAAGTATTGTACTGTAAAAACTCAGATCAATTTTGACAGCTCCGACTATTTAGATTGGAGAGAAAAGCCAAACAATGAATCACTCTGAATATTTACAGTTGAATTCATCCCAGGGTACCTGTACCCACCTCGCTCTCAACTGAAGGCGTTATCTGAGATGTGAGCAAAGGCTTAGAGGCTCCCAGCTATTTTCTGAGCTTGTGCGAAGCGGTGTTGCTGTGGCTGGGATGTGAGGAGCAATCGAGGGCCAATATTGCAGAGGGGTCGAGGAGTTCAGAGTGGTCCATGCACTCCCCTTGGGAGGCCTGGGGACTTGTTCCACACTCACTCTGAGAGTCAAAGCACTTGAACTAGAGTAAATATAGCATTCTCACCCCCTCAGAGCTGCAGCTGGCTGAAAATGTGGAGAAGATGTGTTCACAAATAATTATATAGTAGTCAATTTTCAACAGTCTACAGAAAAAAAGAAAAACCAACAAAACAAAAACCCCACACCACAAAACCCCCACAAGGCCCTCACAGTAAGTTCTCTGAATGAATTCCCTTCGAAATCTTATCATGTTTTTGCCTATGGCCGTGATTCGATATGCAGGAATCAGTGTTCAGTTCTCAGCTCGCTTCCTTCCTCTTGTGGTCTTTAGCCGAGATGTTCCATTTCCCTCGTGTCTCAGCTGGGTAATCTCTTCTCAGGTTTTTACCTGTTGCCCATCACCCTAGCATCTTCCCCATTAAATTGATGGCAATTCCAAAGTCCTTTGCAGCTTTTATGGGCTTCATAATACTTCCTCACAGGGAGCTCAACAGTCTATATTGGCTATCACTGTCATCCTCTGAAATATTGCTGTCATTCACATACGTAATGTCCCCAGTCCCGAAGGATCTGCAACCACTGGGCTAACTACAAATAAGTGCAGGGATTGCTTTGCTGTTAAAAAGCAGCCGTCTCCGGAGAATAGAGAAGGAGCTGTGTGGCTGAGTTACCAGCAAGCAGCGTTTTACCCGTTTCTTGAGGGAGATAACCAACTTTTGGTCAGAGACAGGAGAAACAACTCCTTTTACAAGCTTTCCACCCTAATGCACGCTGCAAGCAGATGCAGGGATGGGCATTCAGAAGAAACAAGCATGTGTGCAGACCTCAACCTCATTTTCTCCATCTCCTTTTTAACTGGCCATCAATCACCATTCACTCCTGGGCAGGAGGCAGGCCTGGGGACCAGGGCAATGCAGTCGAAGAGGCAGATTCAAATGGCTGGCTCAGCCCCGTGTGCCTGTGCATTAGCTGCAGGCCTGTGATTCCCCAGCCCCGCTGGAATTCGGGAAAAACATTTATCTTTGCTCAAGTCACCTTCAAGCCATGTCTGGGGAAGGATACGAGTAATGCTTCCTGGGCCAACATGCGGGAGAAAGACAAATTGCATGCGTTGGCGTTTTCAGGGTTGCTTTTCCAGAGACAAGCCCGCAGTTCAGTGGGAAAACTACAGCAGCCTGATTTTCATGAGCATTGAGTGTTAACCACGGAGCAGAAGGGCTTTTGCCTGCAGGGCCCATGTCCAGAAGATCCTCTGCAGAACGGGAAGGAGGCAGAGTCATCCCGGTGCTGTTACTTAGTCTCTCACCACGCTGGCTCCTGTTGTCTGCAGCATCCTGCTAGGAGGCTATGCAGCTGCTCTTGCCTCTAGCAAGGCAGAAAGCATCTGCCTCTGATGGTCCTTCCACCGCCATTTGTTGCTCCTCGCAACAACCTGTTGTGGCAATAAAGTACAGCTGTGCCCACATGCGAGCGTTTCATCTGCTGCCCGTAGCACTGGCCGCCGGGATCGCTCCTGCTTTGGTTTGGCACGTCTTTGCTCATTCACCCAACGAGAAGAGCGGGATATGGCACTTCTCTGCCAGGCCTGAGGAGCCTGCCGATTTTTGGCCAGGCTGTCGGAGCTGTGCCTGGGGTGTCGTGCCCCTGACTTGCTGTGTAAATTGCTTCCCCTCCTCGTTTTTGTGCCTCTGTTTTCTCTCCCAGTCTGTCCCTGTGTGCGTCCGTATAGTTCATCTTTGGGGCTACCGCTGTTTGCGTCGATGCAGCATCTCGTACCACGGTCCTCGGAGGTCCCTGATACCCCAGTGCTGCTAAAGCTCTAGCTTAAAGCAGTTGTGCAAGATCTTTCAAACCTGTCTCCTGTGTGAATGGAGCCACATCTGACCCAGAAGCAGGGATTATAATGGTTAAACTGTGTAGAGACAGCCTGCTAGACGGACAATTGCAGCAAAGCTCCTGACGTGCTTTTTCCTTAATCCAGCTCCTGCTGGTGAATGCCGTGGATAGCACAAGTGGGACGGGGGAGCTGGGCACTGGGAGGGAGGGTGGAAGTGGCAGCTCAAATGAAAGGAAAAGGAGGGAGGAAAAAAAAGTCCCTGAAAGTGCGGGTGAATTACTGCTGTGCTTATTCTGCACTGTTTATGTGGGGAGAGGGACTTGTTTGACTTCTTGGTGTTGGTGGTTTATAGGAGTTGAAGTCTCACTTCTGCAGTAAAGTGCCAAGAGGGAGACATAGACACGTTACCAGGAAATCGTTAAAAAAGTGCCAATAAAGGGCTCGTCGCTCACACATCAGGAGGATGGGAGCGAGGGGAACCATCCTTATGCTGTGGATTGAACCCAGGCTGAAAGTGTTTCTCTGGGGAACGGGCTGAGGCTGGGGGACGCTAGTCCCACGGTGGTGGTGGCAGCGAGAGAGTCTCCCGTCTGTGGCAGTCTCAGCAAGTGAGCGTGGGACTCGATGGCAGAAGCTTCTCCCCTTCCTCCTTTATACCTGCCCTGGTGCTGCATGCACGGGGACCCTGCGTGCTTTCCTATCGCCTCCCAAGGGCAGCTGGAGAGGGGCAGGGAAGCGCGAACCTCTCGCTGTCCCTGGGACCCTTCCAGCTGGCACGGGCAGTGCTAAAGCATGCGTGAGCCATCAGCAAACCGCTAATCGCTTGGAGCAGGAGTGGAGCAGGATGGGAGCAGCCCCTTGGACGGGAGTTTCCATGTTGCAATACCTCGCGGTGTGGCACAGCTCACTCACCAGCTCGATGTGCCATGCAGCTCCTCTGGGCACGGTTGAGGCTGGATACAAGGACAGCACTCTCCGATGCTGGCTTCACGTCCAGGGAAGAGCCTCGCTGCATGGAGAGTAAACAAAATGCTTAATTTACAGCCAATGATTTATCGTGCTGCTTGCTGAAATGATATTACAGTCGGCTGCAAACTGGTTTACAGCCTCTGACAGTGAGCTCCCATAACGTCAGCATTGCAGAAGCTATCGCTGCTCACCGAGAGCGATGCTGGTGGGAGGCTGAGAAATGCCAGCTGCAAGTGAAAAGAAGGGGTCAGAGCCTCAGCTGGCGTAAGCCAGGGTGGCACCACCCCAGTCGGAGCTTGCCCAGGCCTGGTGTGCTGCAGTGGAAGGATCTGGCCCGTTTTGCATGTGGTGGGAAGTCCTTTGCACTAACAGATACACTTGCAGGCTGCGTGCTGAGAAAATTGGGTGCATGTGCTGGTGTTGGCTGGGGGAGAGTTCATTTTCTCCACAGTACTTAGGCTGGGCCTGTGGTTTGGATTTGTGCTGGAAACAGCATTGATGACACAGGGATGTTTCGTCCCTGCCGAGCAGGGCTTGCACAGAGCCAAGGCCTTTCCTGCCTCTCACCCCACCCCACCNTGCTTGTGTGCGTGTGGCTTTTGTTGTATCTATTGAATTGTCTTTATCCGAACCCATGAGTTTTCTCACTTTTACTCGTCCAATTCTCTCCTCATCCCACTGTGGGGGAGCGAGCGAGTGGCTGTTGTGGGGCTGAGCTGCCGGCTAGGGTTAAACCACAACAGTGCAGCTCCTTCTTGTTGATGGATATTGAAGAAAAAATATTGTCTAAAATGCAAAGAAATCTGGAGGAAGAGGCATTGGCATCTCTCTTGTGTGATGGTGTGGAGGTTTTTGTTCAGTAGAAGTTCTCTTTCTAGGGTTCACGGAGAAGACCTGTTTAGTCCATGCCCGTACATTGATCTGCCTGCTCTGGATTTCCAGTTCAGCCTGTACATCATTGAGGGAAAGATTCCAGGGGCAGCACTTTTTTTTTTTAGTGCCTTCAACACTGCGGCACCCTAAATCTCTTGGCCACCGTGTGCATGTAAGTTAAATAAGGAAAAAAAAAATATGCTGAGTGTAACTGGTGATCAAAGGTAGGAAGCTCGCAGCCTAACAGGCATTTAAAACAACACTTGAAATTCTCGTTGATCTTTTACCATTGCTGGCTGTGCCTGCCAGCTCCTTGGAAAGCTGTGGTCTGCGTATTACGTTTATTGTGGCTCCATCTGTGACAGCTTCTTGGAGACAGAAAGGGAACTCGTGGGGCAAACGCTGGATGGTGGCCAAAGAAAGGCAATATACACCAGGAAGAAGCTACAACTCATTCAGTGCAACCGTAGCAGCAGCAAAATATTGATGGTGGGAGAAAAGCTTGCTGAGGTCAGTGCTGAGAGATGGCTTGTCAAACACGGTCCAATGCTGAGACACTGCCTTCCCCTCCCTCTGTGGGCAGCTGCCCAGGTGTGTGGACCTCTGAAACGTGTTCTTCTGTAACATGCCGGATTTGCTTTGGATGACTCTGTAATGGGCTACTTTGGAGAAAAATGACATTATCCTTTGAAGTGCACAAGGCTGGATTGCTCAAGGGAATTCCCTGAGTAGCAGCTGTGCTCACTGAGCATCCTTCAAGCAGGAGGGTCAGGGGCTTCTCTCATGCGGTGAAACGAGGGGGCTGCACGCAGGGACAGCCGATGTGAAACAGAAATCCCGCACCAGCAACGCAAACCGGTGACAGCTCAGTCCCAGCAGCGCAGTCCAGGTGTAACTCCTGTGCTGCAGCTTTACCAGCCTGGGGGTCACCGAGGAACTGGTGGAGAACAGCGCCTAAGCGTTGGGGTATCCTTTGTGGAGGGGGGGCGGCGCTGGAGGGCAGGCGGAGCACTTCCCTCGCTGCCTACCTGTTGCCTCTTGCCTTGGATACTCTTTACGGTGGGTTGAATCCAAACGTGGGTGGAATTTTCATTTGGGCAGGATGCTACCCTGGTGGTATTTAGCCCTGCAAACCTCTACTAGGTAAATTAACTCGTCGCCTGTCCCTGTCGGTCGGTGTTCCAGTCGCTGCGTGGAGGAGCCAGGGGAGGCTGTGAGGTGTCTCCTCTCTCATTGAGAAGGGCTGCTGTGAACCAGCATCAGCAGACCTCCAGAAATGCTCCCTCCCCTTGATGCCTTTTCCTTCCCTGGGGGAGGCAGGTTCATTAAGCGAAGAAGCTTTGTGGCAGCAGGGAGCCGGGCTGCTGTGGGGAGAGGATTGCCTGGCACTGCTGCGCCGTGCAGGCTGCCTCTCTTAAATCTCTGCCCTGTTAAATGAGATTGGCTTGTTTGCGAGCAGGCAAAATGCCCTTCTAGCACATGGGCATTAGTGTAAGCGGGTGAAGCCGCCAAGACATCATTGCTGATCGTTAAGTGTGTTTATAAAGGCAAGGCCAGGAGCCAGGGGGGCCCCACCGATCCAGTGCTGCTGCTGTAGCTGAGCCAGTGGCATGGGGATGCAGCGTGGGCAGTTCTGCTCCCAGCTAGATTAACTTTTAAACTAGAAAAGCCCAATGCAAGCCAGGTCCAAGGACTGGCTGTGTGCCTTGCTGGACGCAGCATGGTCATGATCGAGAGCGGTGTTCTCTGTGGACGGGGGTACCCTCCCCGGGGCCACGTGCTTTGCCCCAGGGTGGCAGAGCTGCCATTTGCTCTGCAGTGGAGGGACGGGTCCAGGGCCAGGAGCGGCCCCGGGTACCTGCGCACGTGCAGAGCTATGCAGTGGTGCAGGGAGCTGCCTGCCCCAGCAAGCAGGGTACGGCTGGCGCTGGCGTTTTGACAGGAGTAATCCTCCCTCTAGCACGGGCTGTGCTGCAGCTGAATTGTTACCAGGATAATTTATTTTTTTGAAAGTCCACTAAATTAATTGCAAGAGGCTCATCACTTTGCACTGTCAGAGGCCAGAGCACACCAGAGGCGTGAGGATGGCCTCAGCACCCGGCTGCGGGCTCTTTGGGTGGGCAGCGAGCAGAGGCATGTGGGGCTCCTGGAGGAGCTGAGCGTGGCTGCTCTGGACAGCACTTGCTCTGGGAAGCTGGCTGCAGGCACGGCGGTCAGTTTGCCGGCTGTTGTCACGCCGCTGTTGACATCTGCTGCTGCTGAAAATAAATATGTGCTCCACGATGGGCTCTTGGCGCAGCTCATCTGGATGGAAAAGCTCTGAAGGGAGCCAGCACCTGCGCTCAGAAGTTCATGAACTTACTTTGGTTTCAGTGCTCCTTTGGCCCAGGCGAAGGCCAGAGTGATTCGATGTGACGATGCTGGAGGAGAAGAAAAAACCTTGGCAAGAACAAAACCTCTCCCCCCTATCCTATTCCCAGGTTTTCTAAAGGGACTAGCAGCAAGGGGCTTGGGGAGGGTGGGAAGGAGACTTTGAAAGAAAAATACGTGCCTGCATCAACAGCTCCACGTGATATTTCACTGCATTGTGGTGTTGTCCCAGCCCAGCCCCAGCTGAGGCTGGAATTAGCTGTGGGCACAGGGGAGGAAAGCAGCAAACGCCAGCTTTGACTCCTTGACGGAGGAAGGCCCAGTCTGGAAAAATCATTTGGCTTCAAGTCAAAGCTGCCACTTGAACTTTTGGGGACTATTAGTAGAAGCTGAGTAAACATCTCCCTTCCCCTCTAAGCCATTATTTTCTAGTTTATTTGGGCACCAGCCAGTAGGAGAAATGCTGAAAATACTGCAAGGTAAAAAATTGGGTTTCCAGTACCATCAGAGGCAGAAGGCAATAAGAAACTGTGTCTGAGGAACACCTAGTCTTGCAAAACTGACTGCCTGGCTAGGCTGCTGTAAAGGTGTTACCAAAGAGCAGTCAGTGGTCGTTGGTTTGTTGGGCTTGTGGCACAAGTAATGGAAGAACTGGTGTTCCTATTAGGGCTGAATGCTAAATGGAAAACAGCCTTACGGAAAGGACTCTGGGCTTGTTTTTTTTTTCCTTTTGATGCTAATTTCCAGATTTCCCAGTCTCTGCTTTCCTGGATGTGCTCTGGGTGGATGGCGTAGGAATGGCTGGATTGTTGTAGCTGTTCAAAATAACTGTGCCATGGCTCTTTGCCAGCCTGAGTAAAATAATCCC
>VZTV01008000.1:0-12480 GCA_013400875.1 Anhinga rufa
GATAGTAAAAGAGAAGGCAAAAAGAAGTGAGAAGCATAATGCACAGAAAGTGAGAAATACAAGCATATAGTTAAGGATACATTTTTGGATTTTGTGCCTCTCTGGCAGTGTGTTTATGGGGAGGGAGGGACATGACTTTACAGTGGTAGATTGAGCCAAGAGGGAGTCAACTTAAAGTATGGTGAAAGTCAGACCCTTTTGTAATGTCAATATTTATGCCAAATGTAACAGAGGAGCATTTACAGGAAACCCATCTCTTGGTTGATGTGTTTACAGTATAGATAGATTATATATGAAGCAGAACAGAGGGAGAGAAAGGTTGGGCTGAGAGGTGCTTTTTTTAAATTTATTTAGTTGAAAAGGATATAGTGGTTCATTGTTTTCTCACAGCAAAGGTAACAGTGTCTGGAGAGTGTGAATCATCTTGTCCCATCTCCGTCTGTTGTATATGAGAAGATAAGAGCCAGCATACAGTGCCTTTGATTCATGTGCGTTTAAAACTGCGGGTGTGCGTTTTGTCATCAGTCTCTACAGTGTGTTAATGAAATGCTGATCATCAAAGTGGCTATGTTCACTGGAAGGTTAGGTGACCTACCTCGCTTATAAGGGAGAATATACCGTTCACTATTTGGAGAGGGCTTGTTTTTTCTAAGCAGAGAACAGGAAAAAATGTGAGTCTTCAAATATAGCTTGTTTTTATTCTCATAGTATCTTTCACTTTTATGTGAAAACAGATGTTAGGTCTTGTCTGATTTCAGAGTACCTTAATCTCAAAAACTGAAAGTCTCCAAGTAACAAATAACAATACTTGTCTGTATGGTTTCTTGGTTGCTCTGTGCTTTTTTTGCCCTCTGGTACTGGTAAGATTATTACTTTGGCCTGAAATTCTCTGTGATTTGAATTTTAATTTCATTGGTTTTTCTTTTTCCTGCTTAATACTGCACTTATATATTATTGTGTGCTGGTTTATAATTTTTAAAAAATATTTTAGCATTTAGGACAAGTGTGTGCCTTTTAGTTCTTGACTCACTGAGGCCAAGAGGTGAACTCCACAGCTGTGGAGGTGTGTTCCTAAAGGAAATACGGTATTTTAGAAGCAATGATAGTGGAAAGTGATGGTCTTAGCAGTCTACTGCATATCTTTATAAAATATAGAATGAGGTGGTTATGTGTCTGTGTTCTTAGCCATTCTCTCTGTATCTTTCTCTGTCCTGTTTTTTCTTTTCATCAGAGAATTTATTTTGCTGAAATGTCAAATTACTTTGTCTCTGGAGCACACAGGTGCTGGAAAAAAATCACCAAAGATTGTGTCTGATCCTTTTCAGAGGGTTGGGGAAAAATTGGTCCTCGTTCCTAGGTTTGTATGCTATGCAGACCTAAACAGTCCTCCAATATGTAGGGGGAAAAACAAGTCAGGCTGTTTTGTTGTGGTGTTCTCTGTAAAAGACAGTATGTAGCAAATTAAATGAACCTGTTGATATTAGTGACTGAGATAAAGGTAGACAAATCAGTCTGAATTTCATAGGTGGGCAGCATTTCCTTTTTGGTATACATTCAAGAGATGTCTATGTTAGACATATCTGTGGTCTTCTCTATTCCCTGGACTGGGAATAGCTCAGCAAAGGCATGGAAGATGTACAAGGAAATCCATGTTTTGTTAAGCTGCAGCAGAAATGCAGCAGGCAGAACAAAGGGCATGGTTGGGTGCTTGGACGTGCTGGAGGCATCTGTAGCTCACCCCAGATCTTTGGGGTGGTACCTAGCTCCCCCGTCAAATGCACTGGCCTCTCTTCTAAAGTGGACATGATTAAGGAAATTTCCTTATGACCCTGCAGGTGGATTGACATAGAGGTCACAGTGCTCCACTAATCTTAGTGTTTTGAAGAGAAACAGTAAGCATGTGGCTAATGCCATTTGATTATAATCATCGATGATTTGTGTTTATATAAGGGAGTATAGTTACCAGTGTGTGCCAAGTGACGTTAGGTGAGCAATTTTCTGTTCATGACGGGAAGCAGAAAAGCCCTGTTGAGAAATTTGTTTTAAAATAGGATCTTTTCTTTTTCTTAATGGGTGGGATGAGGCTGATGGTGTTCCAGCAAGGAGAGTGGAGTGGGTTGAAGGAAGAAAGAAGAGAAAAGAAAGAAAAACCTAAGCTGCAGAAAATAAATATATGTGGTTTAGCAATTTCGTTATAAATGCTTTTACAGACTGTTGTCTGTAATCAAGTTTGGACTATCCTTAGCTGTGTTGAGGTGAGATTCCTGAAAATCACATGCTTTTACAAATAATAACATGCAATATCCTTCTTGTTGGCAATAGACAGAGGAAAACTGTAATCAAAGCAGTCAGAAAAGATCTTAAAAAAAACCTTAGGTCCTGTCTGCTGTGCTTACCCCATGGCAATTTTAGGAAATGGCTTGCAGCAACGTTCTTCCCCAGAATATTTTCTATCTCGGTGTTGTAGCCTTTCTCCTGTGTCATACTGTTTGCATAAAACTATAGTGAAAATAAAATAATTTTGCTGTCCTTTGCAATGATATATGAGGTGGATGTAAATTATTGAGCAACTGTGCTAGCACTGGGGAGTACTATCTCAGATAAATAGTGTTTCAGAACTTGGCCCATCTCTCAGAGGGGTGTTTTTCCAGGTCTAGGGTCCTTCCTAAGGCATGCACAGTTGTCTATAAACATGGAAATTGTTGTAATGTCTAGGTAGGCCAGGAAGGGCAGGACTCCGATATGCAAGGCACCATACAAGCATGATTAAATACACCTATAGGTACTGAACTCCTGTTGACTTCTCTGATTTAAACGGTCACCACTGAAATCTTGGTTTTGATAATTCATGATGGAAATGTGTCTGGAATAATGTATTTTTCTTTCAGGAAGGGTTATTCAGAGAAATATCATTGTGGAAGTCAGAAGTGAAATAAGGTTTGATCTAGCAAGGATTGCTCACTTTCATGGGTGATGAAAAATTAAACCTTCGTTAAATAATGATGAAACTTGCAAGGGATGTAAGGCATGGTGTAATAATTGAACACTTGAATTAAGAGGGCAGGATTCCTAGGAAGGAGTTTGCCCATGAGGCAGCTTACTTCTCGTGTGGTTGTTCACATCACTCTCTGAAGCATCTGACTGTAGCTGCTGATGGAATTAGCTGCAGGTCACTCACCTATGCCCACAGGAGGTTTTCTTTGTTGGTGCATTGGAGTACTAGGTTATCATAAGGGAATTCTGAAGAAGCAGGTGAGGCATGCCCAGGGTCTCCATCTGTTTTGAAAGAAGGCTGAAGTGAAGGACTTCCTTCCAAAGATGTATATGACACTGGTACTCTAAAAAAACCCACTCAAAGGTTTCCACTTAGCTGGCAGCCAGCGCTGGGCAATGCGTCAGCTTGCTTCCCAGGAAGCTACGTAATCTGGCCCTGTCACTAGAGAAAGAAAAACAAAAACAAACAAACAAAAAAAAAAAACCCCAAACCGTACCAATACCAATCTTTTGCATGTCATTTTGCTGGGTAAGTTTGTAATTAAGAGTCTACATTAGAGGGCTATGGAAATTAGAACTTGCACATTTCTTTAAAGTAATTACACTTTTTATTTTTGTCTAATAAGATCTGGATATAGTAGTAAAATGTAATAATTTCTTGGATAAGAATAGTCATTAATTTAGCAGGAAGTTTTAAGTAAATTCCTCAAATATTTTTATGTTCTGTGGTTATCCTTCCCATGTGTGAGTAAGGCCAGGAGCACTTGGTAAACGTATCTAGCATTGTAGCTCCCAACCATTATCCAACAACATCAGTCTGTGGTGAATACATATTCCTAGACAAGGTAATAATTATGTTCTGATACTTGTAAATATGTAAGTACTTGCATACCTTTATTATTATGTGTAGTTCTGTTGAGTCATAATTAAGTGTGTGGGAAGAGGTAAGATTGAACCTTTATTTTACATAACAAAATTACTCTTGAAGGATCATATTTAGCAATCCATTTGCAGCATCCTGTGATTTACATTTGGTAGTTTATGTATTTTAATACAAAGTAACAATTAATGTTCAGTAAAGGTGCTCCACGTACAGTGGCGTATGGGCTCTTGTAACTCCTAAATTGGAGTTGGTGAGCTGTAACTCACAAACTTACTGTTTGTATTTAGAATATACAAAAGTTATAATATTCTGTGAGATATTACAGGGGAAGGACATTCTAAAGAGTCTGACAATTACAAGGGGTGAACTTTTCTGAGGCTCCAATGAGTGAGTAAGAAAATGCTGTTTTGCAGTTAAAACAGCATAACCTGCAGAAAGTGATACCATTATAATTCTTGATATATTCAGAAAGTTTAGAGAACCATTTTTCTGCCTTTCAGTGAAAATTCTAAATCGTAATGTAAACATCTTTATAGGACAGTGTGCATGTATCGAAGATGATTAGAAACTTTCTAAACTACAAATATCCATTTGATTTCAACAAGCAGACTAGAATGGGCTAAAAAAATTGATATGATGATACACGTTTCTAAAACTGTATTTTTAATTAACTGTTCAGATGAAGAGAAATAATCCCCATGATCCCCACATACCTGTATTTTTATAGGTATTGTTTATGAATGTGATGTGTAGGACTGAGTTTTTCCATCCCTTTTTTGTATTTGTTCAGTTTTTATTTTTGTTTTGTGTTTGGCAGACAGCAAGAAGTTTCTCTCCTTGGGTAAGGCAGTGGCATTTCTGCAGTTGTTGCTGGTTGGAGTCTGGCTTCCTGTTGTGGAGAAAGCGGGAAAGCAGTTTGGTCTAGGCTTCCATCAGGTTACCTGTTAGACTCACTACGCAGGGAGGTAAGTTGATGGGAGGAGACACTTGATTTTATTTCCCCAGGCAAAATCCCTGGGCTGTTCCTGGAATTACTTGAAGCAGCCTGGATAGCTGGAGTTATTTCTGTATCAGTCATTGTTTGGTAAGTGCCCAGGTCTCGGCAGCAGAGCTGATTCAGCTCGGTACATGGTTGTGGCATAGTGCTGAGGCAGCCAGGTGACTCTGCTGGTGGCGTCTGCAGCGGTCGTTCACAGCTTCCTGCCATAACTCACTTTACCCAAAAGAGTTGTTAGGTAGCTGAAATGTTTTCAACTTCTAGTCCTGTTAAATCAGTTGGCTCGCATGGCCTGTTATTTCCTGAGCCTCACAGACTGGTTTAATATGCTGAAACCCACAGTCTTATGTGGGGAGTCTTACAGGGAAGCTGGTGCTGTATTCTACTGCAGACCTGCATAGTGTCCCCTCTTATTTTGTGACTCAAGCTCATGTGCAAAGTCTTTCGCCTCGCAGGGTTTATGAAACTTGCAGGGCTTCACCAGGAAGGTTTTGGGCAAACGCTTTTGCGGTCATAGGCCTGAGCACGTGCTCAGGCCTATTTTGGCAGCTTATTTTTAGGTATGATTCATGTTGGATTCAAAAAAGGCCACTGCATTTTTGCAGTACTTCTGTTTTTGCACTGTTTTGGAGCTTCATGACTGTTCTTGTGGCTGTTTCAGTGCTAAAGCACGTATGGATTCCTCTGCAAACAAGAGCGTCGATCAGTTGGCTGACATTTGTTCATAAGTGCAAGAAAATGCTTCTTAGCTGTGCACAGAGCTGCTTAGTCTGGCAACCTGTATGTTATGAAGGTGACTAAAAAGAAAATACGAATCTTTTTCTAGCTCAGATTTTTTTAATAGTTGGCTGCAAGTTCCTACAAAGATCGTACAATGAGTAATCCCATTGAAGTCAATGACTCAACTCATTGCATAAAGATTGGTGCAGGTAGAACCTGTGCAGTATGGTCTCCTCACAGCAATAAGAACCAAAATCAGTGTTGAAGTCTTGCATCCTGAAGTGAAAATGACCCGTTTGCTCAGTCTTTAATCAGGTTTTTAATCAAGCAGACTTCTGCTTGAGGCTGAAGTGAAAAATTAGGTCTTTTTGTTGCTGTAAATGATTTTGATGCTTGCAGGCTTGTGTGTATGTATGTTTTCACTTCGTAATCAGGGATCTACTGAGCAATTGGCACTATACATTTCCTTTCCTAATGCATTTCAGATTTTTTGGAAGCCTTTTTTTCCCCAAGGATTGCTTACAGTTTTCTCCATTTAATAGGTAGCATGAAGAATTCTGTAACTTTTAGGATATTTTTGCTATCAGGCTGGTTGCTTTTGTCCTTTTGGCTAAAAAGTAGCTTTATCTCTGTGTAAGGAATTCATAGCAGGTACCTATAGCTGACTTATTTTGAGTTTAAACATCTGCATTCATTTATGCATTGAAAAAATGAAGTAAAATCTAGTTGCATTAGTGTTAGTTTCTGGTTATGAGGTGGGAATAAGGGATTGAGCATGTGAATCTTGACTACGCGATGTCTCTCTTACACATTCAAAAAAATAAAGGAAATGGAAGTGCGGATTTACAGGTTTAATCAGTGCCATTAATTTTCAGCTTTTACATCTGTTCCAGTAGAGGAACATAACACTCAGCCCAGATGTAGGAGTACTCTCAAACCACACTCCTAAACTTTGAATAATGTTGTGCGTTTCCATTTCTCCAAGCCTTTTTCCTTTTTTTTCCCTTCCATGTGTAATTTTTAGTGTCTCGCTGAAGGAATTATGCACATGGGAATCAGGAGTTTATTGATCAGCCATTTCATACACTTCTCTGTTTGCTTGCTTTGTACAGACATTTGAGCAGAAAACTGACCTTACCATTTTCAGCTCTCTCTCTGTGGCAGCATGAAATTTTTTTTTGCTTTTCTTTTCACTGGCCAACAAATGAATTTTAGATATTTACTTGGCTTAGTTTCACAGCACAGCTCATCTTTACCTGGTATCTTTTTCTATCTTGGCATTGCAGGACTGGTATCCATGAAACACTGAGCATAGCTGAGTCCAGGGGTGGTTGTTCCTGGAGTGCTACTCCAAAGACACCAGGGGGACAAAGGGGAGGCAGGAGGACTCTTGTCAGAGTTCTGAGTTGCAAGTGTTATGTTGGCTCCATTATCTGTTTACTTAAACGTGTGTATTACAGATCAAATTTGATAGTTATTCTTTCGATAAATGGTTGGAAGAGTACCACTAGGAACAGTATGCCTTTATATTCCGCTGTAGACATTTCCAATAGTTTTATATGCCGCTCTGTTTTCCTTATAGTTCAACTCTGAAACCCAGTGTATATGAATTTATTTGTATTTTTCCTTGAAAATTCTCATAATCTCACAAGAATGTGAATTGATTGTGCTGATTCTGCAAGTTTAAAGAATAGGGTTTTTTCTTTTAATCTTTTATGCAATAACTAGCGCTGTTTAAAAAAAAATCCAATTTGCCAATAAACTGTACCTTGAGTACACTTACTGAGTTTGGATATTTTTTAATTTTTCCTTTGTGAGACCTTAGAAGTGGATATTTGTGAGGAATTATTTAATCAGATACAGTGATAATGTGGCACTTTAATTTTAGAGGGAACGGAATTCAGTGAATAGTCAAATGAGCACTGCAGACCCTCACTAATNAGTCTCTCCAAAAGTTGCAGTAGAGATACAGGACAAGATTGCTTTTGCTAAAGTACACGTTTCTATGATGGAAAGTCAGAAGTAATCAAAGTCTCTATCTTCAGAGTCCTTTGGTACAAAAATGGGTGTATGTAGTGGGGATTATAACTGTATTTGTATGTTCTACCGAGTGTAACTGGTTAATAGGCTGTTGTTTTACTTAATGCATTTTCTATTGCAGCAAAGGTCTGGTTGCCCTTTTCTCCCTAGCCTTTTCTTAAGACTATGCTTAATGAAATAACTTAGCCCTCTGATGGCGAGAGCATTGTGCCAGGATTTCTGATGCTAAGGTTTTATGGTAAATACCCCTGTCTATTGCAGAGTAATGAAGTGTTACTGTTATAGCACCAGACATTGAACTCTGTTACTGAAAGTTCATCTTATAATTCTGAGAGGAAAAAGTCCACTTGAAACTTCTTTTGCATGTAGTTTTAAGTTTCAGGACTTGAAATGCTACTTTGCACTGCTACCTGATGGCAGCAGCTGTGTATAAGATCCTGTACAAACATATGCTTCTATGAGAAGTATGTAGTATAACCACAAGTGTACTCTAAAAACTGAAATTTGAGTGTTGTGGTTTAACCTACATAAGCATTGTTAAAGGTGAGGTACAACAGGATGAGCCAGAAAATACAAAGAAGGAGTTGGCATTCCTTTCTTATGTGCTAGTCATGAAAGTGTGGGCTGTAAAGAACATATCCATCCTCACCTCCACAGCAAATTGTTAGCAGTTAGTGTGGTGCTTTTTTCAGTAATTGCTGTTTATATAGTGACAAATGTGAATTCAGAAGAACTTGATCTTTTCTGGAAGTTTGTAGTTACAGATCACTTGATGCATATTACACTGTTTGGTATTATAGATGTAATATCAAAAGACAGGGCCTCTGTCTAATTTCTAATCTAGTCTTGTTTTATGTGCAGATTTCACAATAAAGACTTTATTTTTTCCTCCTCTGTTTTTTTTTTTGCTGTGTTGGGTTTTTTTTTGGGGGGTGGGGGTTATTATTCTTGGTTTTTTTTAAGGAAAGCTTTCTGATGTTGCTTAGATTTGCAAAATAGACCAGATAAGCATATTTTTTTTTCCTTGGGATCTTTCACAGATCTTAACTTGGACTATAAAAATACTTATTGTGTGAGAACTATCTCTTTGTTCTGTGTCAGATGAAAAATTTAACTTGTATTTCAGTACAAATGTATTGGTTTCAAAAATGCTGTTTTGGTTTTATCTTTTCAGAATTTGAAGTTCTGGTGATCCATCATGGGGAACCATGTAGGAAAACGAGAACATAGTGCTGACAAGTCAACCAAGGTAAGTCTAGAAAATTGAAGAGGCAAGGCACGTTTCAGAAATATGTATGTTATGAAATATATATTTTTATTAGCACATTAGTGTGTTCACCAGATCACTTTCACCATTACTACTTTGTAGTTGTCACTATAAAATGACCACCCTCTTTAAAAAAGAGGGACCTATGAGATGTGGCCAAACAAGGACTTTGCTGTGCTGGATTCAGTGAGAGATGTAATTTCCTGTGTCAGATCCATAGCTGATAAAAAGCTGCTCAGTCATTGTGGAAGTGAATGAAATGGGCCTTTAGAAGCATGGTGTTGCAGAAATTTTTACAGGGTCAGTGAGCTGGATTATGTTCTGTGTGTTGACAGTTTTCCATTTGGGCAGTCATTGGCTTTATTCATAAGAAAGAAACTATATAGAAACAGGTAAAATAAGACTTCTAAAGGAAAAGATTGTCAGTCTGAGGAGATACAGCTTTGAAAATCTCCCCAGAAAAAAAGATTAGAGCTGTTCATTTAAAGTTAGTATTTGTTTTCCAAGCTTTCGCTGACACTGTTATGTATTTTGTACATAACATGCTATTTTGTTTGCCTTGTGATAATATCTTGTTTATTTGTTTTTCTACATTGTATCGGAAGAGAATTCACACATATCTTAAAAAAAAAAAAGACATCTTGCTAAACATAAAAAAAAAAAGGTACTTCTTGTTGCTAGCTGTTACTAACTTCCCTCCACCCATCCCCACCCAAAAATAACAGTTTACAGCCTTAGCCCACACTGTATAAAGCTATTGCCCTTTGCATTGGACAGATGATGTAAACAGATAGGTCTATGCTTTATCTGGAGGAATGTGGGTATTTTTGCATTGCTGTGGCAGATAAGCAGCTATCCCTAAAAGGTATACAAACTAGAATTCATACAGTTATTAGTTCTTTGCCATCTCCTTTAGGAAAATACATAAGCACACTGGAAGAAATAGTGAGAAAGCAGCAGGAAGAGAGGACAACTGGCTACATATGGTTTTGTTTTGTGTTTATGCAGTATTTTGCAAAATGGTTTTACGGCCTGAAGTTTCAGTTTTGGAACAAACAATATCATGAGTCCCGAGTTGTGATCTTTTAGTGACGGGTCTTGTAGACTTGTATTTAGCCAAATGTTTTGATCCTTTCTGACCAAGGGTGTGAGATCCTTCAGGTGCCACACAGCAGGTATACAGAGCTTGATGGGCTCTTGTGCACCATGTATCCTCTGCTTTGGTCTTTGAGGACAAAATTTGGTTAGAAAAACACATCATAACTTTTCTGCCAGATCACATGTATCGGATGCATCTGGGTGGCAGGTGAGTGAGTTGTTGGACACATGGGGCCTCAAAAAGGAAAAGATTCTTCAATCTGTAGCAGCCAATGCAATAGGTGCACGTTTGCAGAGGTGAGTAAGAGTCAGGTGGCCATGAGTCTTGCCCTTAGTGTGTAAGACAGGTCTACAAGGAAATGTATTGCTGCAATTTTTTTTATTCCTTCTTTTCCTAATTAGTCCCTGGAGAATACTTGATTCTGCAATCAAAGTAATATTAATTTACCTAAAATATTTTTGAAGGGGAACTTATTTCAGTAGTAATATCTTCTGTCTGTCACTCATCCTTCTAGAGTGACAAAAAACCAAAACACCAAACCCCTAAATGTTAAAATAGGCAGTGCTTGATCAAAATCTCCCTTTATGCACGTAAGACAGTAATTACCTCACAAGAAATAAGGCCACAGATTTAAAATCAGGAAATACATGGTTAAGGTGCTACTATGTATTCCACATAACTAGTCAATCTTGATTCAGTTCTTACAGACAGCATTAAAGTTCTTACTGGCAGTAGTAACCATACAGCATACCTACCTCCCCTCCCCCCCCTTAATATAGCTGTAAATGAGAACTGTTTTCCCACCAGTCTTCTAGTGTGGTATGGGAAACAATTGCTGAAGGCTTGCAGAGACTACAGTGGAAATGCTGAACTGCCTCTCCCTGCTCTTAGCAATAGAACTGCAATAAAAGAGGCTAACATCTCATTAAGGAATCTTTCTAAAATTCATTACTTGTAACTTCAGGCTGTTTACTGTGTTTCCTTTCCCAAAAATACAGTACCAAAGAACAACATCATTTTAGGCAACTGCCTTGAACCTGTGATGTCAAATTTGCTGCACAAACACAGTACTGGCTCCTGAACTGATAGACCAGTTCTCCAGATGGCTATTTTATGTATAGTGACATTAGAGGGACTGTTGCCAAACTGTAGCAATCGTAACTCTTCGTTGTCCAATAAATGTCCTGTAATACAGCGATTACTATGGGTTGGGTTTTTTGGTTGGGTGTGGTTTTTTTTTTGTTTGGTTTGTTGTTTTTTTTTCCTTTGAGTTGGTAGTTAGCTTTGGTTTCATTTCAGTAAATTTGGGTATTTGAATTACAAAATTAGAAATAGACATCTGGAAAGCAATTATTTCATCAAATGTCTAACATGACACCAAGGTGCTTTCAAATTGGGAAATATGCAAAAGACAACACTATGGCTTCCCATGCTATGATACTTCTTTCAAAATATTGTTCTTCTCTTGATTTATAAATATGCCAGACTACAAGGATTATTTAATAAATAATGCGATACTGTGAAGTTAATTGGATTCTTTGAAAAATACGTGATCTATTTGACCTAAATAATGCCAAAAGTATTTACAAAACCCTCACGCTTTATTCAAAGCAATAAGATAGTACATCTCATTTCTGTCAGATTTCTTTCTCTTGTACTTAATGGATCTGCTTTTTTTTTAATAGTTTTATAAGATACATAAAAAAATTCAATGAACCCAGCAATTCATCTTCTTCCTTTTAACTTTAGATGATATAGACTTTGCAGTCTGCTTAATGCATTAGTAAATGTGTAAATATTTAACTTTGTTCTTAGTGTTATTACTTTGGTTTAAACTTACATAGATGTATCTAAGAACAACAATAACAGAAGAACCCTTCATACCCTGATTTAATCTTTAAGTTCTTGGAGACCTAAATGTAGAAGAGTAGAAAGAGTAGATGACTGAAGTTTTATTGGTCCTTGTTTGGAGTTGTAGTTGATCTGTGTTAATTTGGCACTGTTAAGCTATGAAGTGCCACGTGCTCTTTTGTAATGACTAAAGCTGTCTGTAAGTATTACAATCTGGCAGTTCTCTGCTGCTCTCCATTTTGATTGTCTTCCTCAGAGAATTCTGCACAGCATGTATATTGCCATCCCAAAATTGTTGAACCTTCTTGGTACCTGTCAAAACTGTCCTTTAACATCATCGATTGTTCGGGAAGGTGAGCTTGGAAGGAAGGTTTCCGTCATTGTCCTGTCTATTCCACAGCAACTACAAAATGCACCAAGTTGACAGAGCTTGGTTTCCGTGTGTCTCGGGTCACATAGTAGTGTGGGGAGCTGGAAACCCAGCTTGTGGCCTGTAACAAAAGATCAAAACCCACTGCCCTGCCATGTCAAGGGACTGCTTAAGAAACTTAGACATCAGAAACGTACCTATTTCATGTCTTTGACGTACTTGGGGTGTGCCGTAAAAAACCGCTAAGGAACCGAAACAA
>VZTV01008002.1:0-14907 GCA_013400875.1 Anhinga rufa
ATTCTATGATTCTATGACTCTATTCTATGAAATGCCCCCTAACAAATGGCTCCAATAAAACACTTGGATCTGATTTATCTGGACAAGGTCCTGAGCATCATTCAGACATCACGAGCATACCAAATCTATCTGAGACCCAGAATTACATACATGCCTTCCAGCATCTCACCTCCACAAGGCCACAATGATACCGCTTCTCTGGGCCTTCTTGCAATAGCATTCGCCATGTTGATCACTGGGAAAGGTACATGCTGAGCTGCCAAGCACACTAAGGAATGCATAGCATATAATACAATAATATAAACTTAAATTTCCAGTGTTCCTTCAGTCATCCATTATATTTGATAACGCTCATCCAAGCCCTGCCATGCAGGCACATCTGGAACAGCTGAGCTGGGAAGGGACCCTCCATAGAGACCTGGACCAAAACACAGCCAGGAGTACAAAATTCCGAGGACCAGCTGCAAGGAACAGGGTTTGAAGCCCGGTGGCACCAACACTGACCAAAGCAGGGAGAAGCCTTCATGCCGAAGCCTGATTCAGACTCTCATCTTGTCTTTTTATCCAAGAACAATTTAATGTTAAAGGGAACAAGCAGTGCCCAGGCCCAGGACTGGTAGCTTCCAGGTGAGTGCACATATGCAGGTGAAAATCAGGAAGGTGCCAGACCTGGGGGAAAACATACACTGATGTGCTGCAACATGCATGAACACTTCCTCAGGTCTCAACTCCAGGTATGTTGGGCAAGCATAGACAACAAATACCCAACCTGTTGGGATACAGCCTGAGGCAGAAGACATCAGCACCACTAACGAGGTATTTGACATCCACCAAGGGCCTTCACAGCCTCTGCACAGTTATGGAGGTGAGTGAAAGGAAGAGATAAAACATTGATAGTAGCTTGACATGGACCTATTGAACTTTAAATGCCAGGTGCAGGGGCTGATAGCCTTACAGCCATATGGGTCATCTGGGGCCAGGGTATCTTGGGAGGGAAATTATTTTCACACATCCCCTTACACTGAATCCACCTGCTTCACACTTAGACCAGCAGTGGTCTTTTGCACCTCCAGCAAAGCCTAGCCAGTGACAAAGCGAACGCTGCCCAGGAAGCATGCATGGAACTGGATCTTCCTGTCCTGTGAAACAGCAGAGCAGCCAGACCCAGTCATGGGCTGGAGGGGCTCACTTGGCAGGGCTTCTTGGTGTGCAGGTGAAACCCCAGCTGCAGAGCACCTTTGCTGCATGATTGGCTCCAGAATGCCAGGCAACAGGCAACTGCCCAAGACCTCAGACATCTCTTGCCTGGCCCCATCCTTATGAATGCAATCATGCAAGTCCAGCCTTGCAGCTACATGCAACTTATATAACATCCAGGTGCTTCCCCAAATGCACAGATTCTGTTTGCTATGAGATGCCAGCACATCGTCTCAGCTACCAGCTATTGCAGTCATGGAGCAAAAGCAAGTCCATTCTCTCCTCATTTGTTTACACAGCTCCCAGACCACATTCAAACAAAGGCAGCAAATAAGAATTCATCCTGCAGTGGACACAAACCTTGCCCACTTCGTCTTCCAGGAAAAACTAAAACACTACATGTTGTGTTGGCTTTGCAAATATAAGGTATCTCCTTCTGATCTGGTGGGTCTGACCTCATAGGAGGCTTTTTTGTGCCAGCTGCAACTGTCCTAAAATGCATATTGTGAATTCAGTTGCAGCCAGCTTGGGACAGCTGACTTCTACTGCACCATCTAAGACTGTATGGCAATTAGAGCTGTGGGCAGCCCAGGAACAGGCTTTTGGGGTGCCAGATCCAGCCCTGGTCAATGGAGTGCGGTTAGTGCTGTATTCAGAGGACCCGTGACAGGTACCTAGTTCTGTGCGCTGACTCAGGGGCTAAACAGCCTGGAGAAAGGAAAATGTAACCACACTGTTTTAATTAAAGACAATGGAAGCTTTCCAGCCGCATCATTACAGCCCATGTGGAGACAAAAATCCCTGTTCTGCTAAAGGGATAAAATAAAATGCATTGTCACACTGGGGATCAAACTGATCTGAACTTTGTATTCCTCATCTGCTGTGTGCTTAATTCTCATCATTTTTAATTGACTGCAGATTGCCTTTGGTTTTGCAACTGTATCTTCGAAGCAGATTCTTTGTATGCTTTACAGAAACAGGCTTTGGGGCGTATGAGCAGGCTGGTGGGGTGCTTTGCACTGCTAAGTAATGATATTTTCTCTGCAGCAGGAGCCAGCGTCAAGTGAGATGCAATGTATGGGCTTCACTGATGAGCAAGGAGTGGGAAAAAGCAGCATATTTACAGCCCTAAGACAGGGGATGTTAAGCTGTAAGAAGTTAGAGCCAGCTTCGGCAAGACAGAGTGCATTAGCCCAGTGGGTAGAAAATGCATTGCAGATGCAGCAGCCTTGCTGGAAATCCAGGAGGGAAGAGGTGGTACGGACCTGTGCAGGCAGCGGGCAATACCCAGTGGTGATGGGGGGCAGCCATGACAGCCAAGGCTCCTTCTCACAGATGTCATGACAGACAGTAGAGAGAAAATAGTTCTTCTCACAGGGACTGCTGAGTCCTCTGCCTAAAACGTTTGCCTTGGCACCAAGTTGCCAAGAATTAGAAGGGGGACAAGACAAACTTTTTAGGACATGATGAAAGACCTCAAAAGACACAGAGATTTGGGCTCCCAGAACAGGAGGGATTCTCAGGGTGTGCTCTAGCCACTGGGTTGAAGATCACTTTTGGGATCTAAGTAGGTTTTTAGGTCTTCTTCTGAACAACTTGCATGCAAAGTCAAAGGAAGTCTGAAAAGTGGGAACTGGAACCTAGGTTTTAGCTTCACATTTTACCATTTTCTTCCAGCCATTCATATTCTGTGGGGATGTTTGCTGATATGCTGCATTTTCTCTTTCTGAGGGCATGTATTTGGAGGAAGAGACAAGGGCACTGGAGAATGATTTTCTGAGTTTCACTCAGACTCCATGATATAAGTCGGAATTCAGTAGGATAAGCTCATTCCCTTTTTCACGTTTTATAGATTTCATTAAGAAGCATGAACAGGCTTACATCCTTCTAAGCAATCATATTACCAGCCTAATTTGCTAGACTTTCGTTAAAGCAATTAAAGATAGAATGATGCAATGACCCAGTTCAGGACCCAATTAAGACTGAATCAATAAATCAGTAAGTTTAAATCACCACCATAAGGCCATAGATAATCAAAACAAGTTATGAGGCTGATGCTAAACAGAATTACTGTATTAACATTGCCACAGGAGAATTTAAAGAATGAAATACTTTCCAGTCGAGGTCCCCAGCTCATCTTATTACAACCAACTTAGTGGTGATGGGCACAGCCTGGTACAGGCCCATCAGCCTGCTGGGGAGCATTGCCTGGGTGCACAGCCAAACAGCCCTCCCCGGCCATGCAGTGGCTGTATGTAGCTCTGGGCATGGTGACTTCCAGGCATGGGTGTTGGGATGATGTGCATCCTATCTGCAACCTGTCCATCTGTTCAGCCACATTTGGAGATAAATCATGCCATTGGTCTGTCACCACCTCCTTTGCTCAGNAGACAAATAAAAGAAGGAAAACAGAGGGTGAAGATTGAAAGCAAAATCTGAATTCTTCCTTTTTTCCTCAGGATCTTTAACTAACTTGTACCTTATCTGGATTTGTTAGTGAAGGCTTTGTCAATGCTGCAGTCTGTTGCCCTGGGCTAGTGAAGTCCTTGACCAGAGAGGTTGTGGAGTCTCCATCCTTGGAGATGCTCAAAAGCCATCTGGAAACCTGCTCTAGGTGACCCTGCTTGAGGAAGGGGGTTGGACTAGATGATCTCCAAGAGGTCCCTACCAACCTTTCTGTGGTTCTGTCTTGAGATCCCTGTAAAGCACATCAGGAATGAGCATGTAAGTACTACAAATACTTAGGAAGGAAAGAGGAGTTGGAAGTCCTTCAGCATGGGCCTCCACAGCAATCATCAGTTGACTGGGCAGTGGACCCTGGTGTTGACATGTTTGGTGGCAGTGAAGTTAAAGATTGTCTTAGGAATTCAGTCCTAGCCTAACCATAGCTGAATTCCCTCTCTAGGTGTTGTGTCCAAAAAGTACCTGAAAGCTTGTTCTCTTTCTTCTTTCCTCACTTGAAATAAATGATAAAAACCTGTCATTTGAGTACTGAAAAGGCATATTTCTCCCTATAGCCTAGTCCCAAACCTTCAGTTTATATCATGCCCTCCCTCTGCTTTGGTCTGGCACAGACATTAATATAAAATAAAATCAAATAGAGTAAAATAAAATAAAATAATATAATATACAATAATAAATTACATTGTATTGTATTACATATATAACAGCTCTAGTGTGTGTCCATCATGTGCTGTGTTCTATATATTGAGACAGGAGCTTATTCACCAACTCCCATTGAAGGTCGGTATGGGCTCACCATGACTATAACTTCGGTGGCACAGTTTTGCCCTGTGGTGGATCAGGGACGCGATCTACTTAGGTGTTACTTTGAGCTGCAGTGGATCAGGGACTGGGAGGGAAAGTTACACTTCAGATGCTGCTTTGAGTAAATGCAAACTTGAAGTAGCTCTGCTATAAAAGTGATATGTGACTCTTCAGTATGGAGGGTACCTGCGCAGCTGGCCTCCAACAAAAAGAAGTATTTGTTTGAGATTTATTATGCATTTCTTGTTGCTGCTAGACTGCAAGCTGAGGCAGGGATGTGAACACAGCTCTTGCTTCTGCCCTGAAGAAAGAAAATGAAAAACATACAAGAGTCTATATGGCGCCAAAGAAAGCACAAAGCTTGTGAGTTTGATGGGAACGACAAATTGCCTCTCAGCTCTGTTAATATTATTATTAATTTCCCTAAACAAAACACTATTATGAAGAAGGTAAACAAACCATTAATTGACTGTAACTTTATCAGAATATTGCAATTATAAAAAGAAAAAACCCAAAGATGAAAAAAAGAAAAGAAACTTTTGAATTCAGGATAAGTAAACAGAGTTTGAAAGTCAGGAATTTATCCCAATGTAATCCAGAAAGCCCAAATGCCAAACAATCTGGAAATACTCAATTGAATACTTGCAGTGCTGATCCACATGGTCCTTCTTCTCCACCCCCACAGTTTTAGAAAATGGTTATCATCACAGTAATGCAGCATTGTTGAGAGACCCACCAAAACAAGGACTCAGATGTGCTGGGCAGGGCACATACCCACAGCAATTAAGGTGGATCTTCTCCCTGAGGGATGTCCAGAGCTGGGAGGAAGCGTAGTATGAAGGGTACAGCATGTCCCCTTGTCCCTACAGCAGCTTATGGAGTCCTGGGATTGCTCTGGGGCAGTGCAGGCCCATGTTCTCTCTTCATGGAGTCCCCAGAGGAATTCCTAGAGACCCACACCTGAAAATATGATTTTGTGGATGCACAGACAAGCTTGAAGGTAGGTTTGGCCTAAAGGATGAAGTTCAGTGTAGGCATAACCAGAGAAAGGGTAGGATTGTCTACACTGCAAGGAAACAAGTACTGTGGCTGAAAGCCCTGTGCAGAACGTCCCCATCTCAGCATCACCTGGCCATGGGGGGCCTGAACCACAGGGGATCCATGCCTGCTCAGGTTGGATGGTCTTTGAGGTTGGGAACCTGTGCATACTCTGCTTCAACAGATATCACTCATGCAGAACTCTTCTTGACTGCAAAAGAAGAGCTGCCCATAGCCTAACAATGCCCATCAGAGCCCTGGTTCTGCTGAGGGACTGCTGAAGGAAGACCAAAGGAGCTGAGAAATGAGCTTGGTATAACATGAAGAAGGGCTGATGTATAGCATAAGCCAGACCCTCAGTGCATACTAACACTCAGAAAGCCTTCAAAATAAGGACGGTCCCCTTCACTGCAAACATAGCTGTGGATCTTGGCAAGGTTGCAAGCATAATATTTTCTAAAGCCCCATCTTGGTCTTGTCCCTTTGGCTTCTCTGTACTGACGTTTTATCTCATTTGTTTCAAATAGCCAAGAATTTGTTGCTGAGCCCGTAACAGTGAAGAAAATGCACAAAGATCAAGTAAATACTGACACGATTTGAAGAGTCCATCTTACAGCATCAGGATTTCAATGGTTCTGTGGTGTTCTTCTGCCCTGTCTCACTGGGAGCTAGGAAAAGCTTAGTGCACACTGGGTGACCACTGAGCCTACAGAGGAACCTGTGATTTTAAAATCAAGACATGAGAAGGTTTTCCTGGTGGAGATTTTAATTTCATGGTGAAATGTGGGATACACCTTCAACTACCGTAAGTGTTCAGAATTTGAGCCAAACCAGGAGAGCTGACTTACACAGGTGGGAGTGTGGTCCTGAATATGAAGGGATGGTTCAGGCTTGTCACACATGGGAAGACTGGAGTCTTTCTACAGGATCTGTTGCTTCTCCTGACACTCCAAATCACGTGTGTGTGCCTCAGTTCACCTTCCACCTCTATCCCACTCCCCGCTACTGTTTTTGTACATGGCTGAACTTTTCCAAAGATGTAACTTCCCATGGATGTGCTTTTCCAGAACACAAATGGGAGGTCATCTCATCTGTCCTGGTATAATCCACAGTTGCATACCACAGCTTTGAAATAGTAATCAGGTTGGTTCTGGTGGTTGGTTCTTCATTCACAATATAAAAGCTATTTAAGTAATTTGCCTTTCTCTTTATATTGCTATGAGTTGGCCATTATCACTGCTGCACATTCCAGCTCTGTTACTGAACCAGATGTCTAAAACCACCTGGCTTTGACTTCAAGTGTGGCCCCACCTTCCTGCTGGGTGCCCAACAACACTTGCCTGGGTGATGTGATTTTGCCAGCTATTTTTAAAGGGGAAGGAGTTCTTGTGTGCCATTGAGTGAAAGCCAGAAAAGCAGAAATAAAAGTGGGGAAAATTAAGAATAAGGGGGGGAAAAAAGCAAGTCATAACACACTCTGGGAACATGGTCTGGAGGAAAAGGAAGCCAACGACAGAGCTCACACAACAGACTTTGGAGCCCATTACTGACTGCAAAGGGACTCAGAAACACAAGCGAAAACCCCATCTCCTTTAAGGATTCCCACCACAGGCTGTGTAAATCACCAGGACCAGCTTAAAGAGGCAGCAGTCTCCAACAACTGCACAGATATTCTCAATGCCCAAGAGACAGCCATGTGTCCATATGTTGCCAGTCAGCATTACCTCCAATGGCAGTTTTAGGAAACACCTGAAGGCCAAATCAACCTTTTTATCCATTTCCCTATGGAGTGAATTGGGGAGGAAAAATACCTCCCTATCCTCCTTTGGGAAATAAAGGGACATCACTGCATAAAACACAAGGAGCAGTCATAGAAATGATTCACTCCTTTTCTTGCACATGGGTGAAAACTCATGCACTCAAAAACATCAGACTTCACATCAGGGTGATTTAATTGGATTTATTGGAGGAAAACAATTAGTCATCCCTTTAAATTGTCATTATGATAGAAATCTCGATATGTATACATGATTGTCAAGGCAGAGAACCACTTGCGATGTAGCCCCGTTAACGATTTGCAGTATTGCAAACTCATTATGCAGATAAAACTTTTGCGATGCCTTAATACATGCATGGAGTAAATACACATTCTCCCTTCTGTTTGGACATGGATGCTCTTATGAACTTGTATCAACCACGAGACCTGCAATATTAGGCACACTGACATTCCTTGATTAAGATTTAAGCCTTTGTAGAAAACATGCTTGCATTTTCATTAAGTCAACTGAGAGATGTTTTGCAGTTGGGGATATTTGGGGAGTCACTAGTCTGGGCAGACTGGGCTTTTTTTCATTGTTTGCTGACCCAAATCAAATATCTAGCTAAAAAAAGGCCTAAACTGACCAAAATGCTGTTTCTCAACTAGAGGCCAATGTACAACAGGATGCTGACATTGTGTTGAGTAGAAACATGAGTCATACCATATCTCCCACTGAGCTACAACCTTCCACGCTCTTCATTTTGGGGGTCATGCTACAGCTTGATCTAGTAAGACATAGCATGTGTGATGCCATGCTGAGCTCAGGGAATGCAGATGAGAGATGAAAAAGCTCAGAGCTACCCTGAGCACCCCCCTAGGAGCTCCCACCCTCTAGGAACCACAGCACATGTCCACCTCCTCGTGGAACCTTGCACCCCGTGCTGCCACGGCAATCTGAAATCGGGCTGACTTATAACCATTATTCATGATGATTTTTTATGCTGCCATGTAGTGCTTTGGCCATGGCACAGCATCCTGACTGAATACCAGCCTTGAAAGCGGGCCTAAGACTTCTTGGTGCTTTCAGCCACCATAGAGCAGTCCCTTGCATAATTTCCAAGGGCTAAAACTTGCTCCCTATGCCACCAGCATAGTGCTTTCCCTCCAGCTCCTCTGCTTGGCATGTCCTTGCCAGGAGCCCAGAGCAATTTCCCAGCCCCTTCAGATGGCTCTGTTTGGAGTATTGGGAACTTGAGCATCTCCCACACCAACACAGCAACTACTCAGGAGCTGGGACCATTGCCCTGCCGATGCTCACAAGAGGATTGGGCTGGAGGTACTAAAAGTACCATGTGGCCATTCTGTACCCTGCCTTGCCTTAGAAAGACCAGCACAAATGAAAATGGGTCAATGATTAAGGAAAGAGAAGGCAAGGGTGTGATTTCCATGCGGAAGAAGAAGTACCACACCAAACTCTTCTGCAGATAAATGGTGGTACTACATGGTGGTTCAAGGATTAAATGTTAGTATTTAGGTGGTGATACTTTGGAAAGGATGAGATAATTAGCTCAGCTCTATTTTGTGCAGGCAAATAATCACAGCATCTTGGTCCCCAAAATGCAGTTCATTCTGCAACAAGTGAGAAAGAAATATCTTGCAGGAAGAGAGAAATACTAAGTATTGAATGAACCAGTCTAAGTTTTGACTGAGAAAAATGAACCACATGAAAAAACAGAAAAAACAAAGAGGCACACCAACATGCTTCTTGGTAGTCCTGAGCATTAGCAACCCAGGGAAGGAATTTTTGACGCTGATCAGATTTTTAAGTGTTGTATTAAAAA
This sequence comes from Anhinga rufa, assembly GCA_013400875.1. Classification (NCBI taxonomy): domain Eukaryota; kingdom Metazoa; phylum Chordata; class Aves; order Suliformes; family Anhingidae; genus Anhinga; species Anhinga rufa. The sequence goes on from VZTV01008002.1 coordinate 9,103, forward strand.
AGGGACCCTCCCCTCCCCGACTCCCTGTTTCTAGATGTGTGTACATGACTGCTGCATAGTTTTAAGCTGCTCTGGATGGTGACTATTCCTGTACATGCTGCAGAGCATTCAACGGAAAGACAAAATACATAACCAGGCTTTGCAGTATCTTGTTTACAAGACATCAGTTTTTGCATTTACTCAAACTTAATGATGGATTTTGAGTTACAGAACATTGGCTCATTTAAAAGCAAAACATAGAAGTAAACCCCTTGAAGAAAAGGTTGGGTTGAATGTGCGTAAAGAAAAGGCTTGGGAAATACAGAAACAGTGAACAGCAGTTTAATACATGCAGTGCAGTATCATGCATTTATTGGACATCTGATGTCATCATTAGTTCAGCAGTGTTTTTTCACAATGCTTGCGAGCGTACATGCCCCAATTCCACTCTGGAGCATGGAGAAATGTAAGAGTGCTCTTCTGACCTTATCATTTATGAAGAGGAGGAAAAAAAATAGCTACCCGGACAGCTCAGTGGCACGGTTTGTGGTGGGGAAGGGGTCTTGAAAACCAGAGTCTGGGATAAAGAGCCTTTATCCTCCATTACAAACACTATTTACACAGCTTTGACCCAACCGCACAAAGTCGGACCAAAATTCCTGAACCAACTCCTGGTCTCCCACTGGTGAGATCTGCGATCCCTGGGGCCGCAACACACACACTCATGTACACACGCACGCACACACATGTGTGTCACAGAGACCGGACCACCCTGGCAGACAGGACGGGAAGGCAGGACCCAGCTGCAGGGATGCAGGGAAAAATGAAAGGGATTGTGTAAAACTTGCTACTAGGCAAGAAATCTGGAATGACTCATTCATATGGGGAAACTCTGTTCGTGCAACGTTTGTGAGCAGGTTGCCATTTCCTCACTCAGCCATTGCTCACTGTAATTTGCCAACTAATCCTCCCTGTTTGGTTTTGATGCTGTTTTCCTTGGATGCTGTAGCCTCCGGGTACGTTTCCACTCTTTGCTTGAATGAGTGTAATACTTAGCATCAAGTTTCTGGTGCAAATAAGCATGATAACGAAGGCATGCATTCTGGGACGCATTCAGGCCCCAATTCAGACAGATAAATAGGCATGGGAGCAAGAACACAAGTAATCCCAATAAATGGGAATTTCCAAACGCTGAAAGGATGATACTTCTGCACCTTGGGGCTCAGTCTAGAAACTGTTATTTTGCCAGTAGATAAATCCCTTGACTCTTTGGAGAGAGCAAAAGCAGCAGGCATGAACTTGTTAGCAAAGTCAATCTGGTGGTTTTATGTAGTGCTCACCCAGCGCTGTTCAGGCCTGGAGCTGTTACCACAAGGGGAAATAATAGCACAGGTTTCCCTATATCTGATCTAGTTAACACCAAGTTCACATCAAAAGACAATATCCTCCTTGCTCACCAATGGCTGAAAGCTATCTGGCTTTCCCTGGGGGCTTGTTTCACTAAAAATAGGGTCACACTTAGGGAAGGGGCAGTCTCAGGGCCAGCTGCCACTGCATTTCTGGGGCCCCCTGGAAGTCTGTGCTCTGATTTGCAGAGGGTTTGGGGAGAAAAGCCAGAGGTCAGGTCTGTGTTGGCTCCCCAGTGCTAGGAAAAGCTTTAGACAAACCCCAAAGTCCGTCAGGGCTGGGTTGGGGCCCAGAAGAACTGGTTATAGAAGAAATACTGTCAATAGCCATGGGGATATGCAGGACACATGCATAGCAGAAATCCCTATCTAATGCCTACTGCAGAACTACATGGAGATGTCTACCAGTGGGCTGACACCCTTTTTGTGGTTTGATTCATATCAGGAACGAACCTCTGTCATTGCTTGGTTTTATTTCAGCACCACAACCATAACAGACACACAAGGTATAGGTAAAATCCTACTTTTTTTCTCCACCCACTACTCTAATGGCACCTGTACAATAGCAACCAGGACAGAAGACACATCACCAGCAGAGTAACACAGTCTCAGAAAAGCATCACTGCCAGGTTTTCCCCATACTCCTACTTCCCCACTAGCCGTGCCGCGGGGCCAATATCCACTTTGTGCTGCAGAAGGGGTGATCCAGCAGAAAGTTAGGATGCTCTGGGAATGAAGTCACATGCAAAATCAGCAGCGGAAGCCCCTGCCACTGCAATACTGACTTTCAGCTCGCAGAGTTCACAGGCAGCCTGTCCTCACAACTTCTTCTGCAGGCTAAGGGGCCAGCTGGAGGTTTTCTGGATTTTTTTTTCCCAGCAAGAGCACTGCTGTTGGCATCAGAGATGGCCTCTGTGACTCTGGAGGTAAAAATCAACAATCAAAGCTGCAAGCAAAGAAAAAGAAGGGGAAGGAGCTGAGGAAAACAAGTTACAAAGGAAAAACACATTGGCGCCAGTAAAGTAAAGTAGAAAAGGGTAACAGACAGGGGAATCCAGGCTGAAGTCCTCATGTGAGGAGCAAATCACACATTGTTCAATAGGATAGACTTTGGGAAAGAGCCCAGAGGGATTTTTCTACCTGCTCTTTCATGGCACGGTCAGTTGGGGATTTGTTTTGAATCTTCTACTTTGGGGCTATTAGCCCTTTCCCCACATGCACACGTTATTTTCTCCTGGCTTTGCATTCACATTGCTGAGCAGAGGTGGACTGGGGCAGGGGAAGGACACACATTCCCAGCAAGCGATGCTGGAGTGTTTGCCGTACCAGGCCGTGCTGCTGAAGGGCAAACAGCTCCAGCCCTCTCCGTAAATCTGGCCTGGGTAATTCATCCCAGTTAACAGATCTACCCAGATTTAAACTGAGAAGTTTTAACCATGAGATACTTCAGGACTCAATGACAGGAGAGATCTCTAAGCATTTGGTGAACCTTGGTCAGGTCTCCAGCTGTGTTTCACTGGTACAAAAGAAGAGCTTCCCACCACCCAAAATTGTAGGCAGAAAAAAACCAATTTTGCTTTTAAGTGATACTGTTTCTTCTCCTAAGATCCCACAAGTTGATAGCAGGCCAAAGAGTATGCCGATAAATTTCACAACCATGGCAGAATATTACCTGCAGGAAGGAAAACAAATCACCCTAATTCCAAGTGTGGAAGGAAAGAATACCCCTCCCAACAAAAAACACAGAAAGCATCCAGCAAGGAGGGCAGCCAGTGTATGGGAACCCCCCCCCAGCTGCAGGACAGCATGTCTGCCTTTGCTCCCATCACTGCTTTTTCTTTTGTAGATGGAAATCTGTTTGCTTTTCTTTTGTTCTGCAAGATACGTTTGGATGCTGTGTTTTGATTAGTGGCCTCAGCAGCAACATCATGTTCAAACCAGACCTCAGGATTCAGAAGAGAAGGCAAAGAGGAAACGCTTGAGCCCTAACCTTTAAAACCACTTTACAAACACAAAAATATTCCCTAACTAAATCCTGCTTTTGGTTGCACATGTGTAAACATGGGGAACTCCACTGATGCCAAACTGGGAGACTGACTATTTACATCCCTGCAACTGGAGCAGAATAGGGCCAGTTGGGCTTATGAAATCATGGGGGTTCAAAATAACTTGAATTTCTTGGGATGGAGTCTCTCCTAAACTAAAGCTTCCTTACTCAGGCTGGCAAATTAAAGTGGCCCTAGAATTAGTTGTATTATTGTATTGTATTATATTCATTTTCAGATACCTCTGCAGCAAGACATAAAGAGCTCCGAGGGTAAATGCCGATAAAGCTCTTCCTATTCTTTGTGTATGAGGGCAGGATTATATGCTGGCAATAGCCAGGGGACGGGGACGGGAGCATGACTTGCAGCAAGGAGAACCCCTGCCCTCTAGTCTGCCCAAATCTCAGTCAGAAGTCCTCATCAGGAAAATTATATGGAGTTTTGCTATCAACTGCCAAGAGACCAATATCTGGCATCTTTTCTAAAATGAGAAGTTGAAGACTTTCTGCATGAGCATCCATGCCAGCTGCAACGTGGTGGGGGACACCGGGGGCTCCCAGGGCCTCACTCAGATGTGCCACAGCCTTCTGAAAATGGGGAGCAGCTTAATACTGAGGAAACTAGAGAGCTATTGGGCGCAAGAGCTTTAAGTGCCACCAAAGGAGTGGCTATTTCAGAGTCAGTGCTCACTGCCACCTGCTTTTCTAGCTTTTAGCACTCAAAGTACGATGGATGAAATCCCGGCTCTGCTGGTTGAAGCCAACTGACTGAAGCTGAAGCAGGATTTTGAAGTCTCAGTGAAAAATATGTATCTTATGGTTTTTCCCAGAGTGGTCACTATTGCCTGATACATTCAGCTGTGTCTGTGACTGGCTTTCACAATTTCTTGTGCAGGATAAATGAAGCGAGCGTGGCAATAGAGCATGCTGCAGGAAATGGCTTGTGCCTCTGGCGGGGATGGACCTGTCTGCGGTGCGAGAGGCTCACAGTGGCCAGGGCCAATGTTGCCCAACTCCCTTCTCTCCTCCTCAAAGGAAAAATCACAGCTGGAAGTGGCATAGAAGTAACTTGGAGCCCTTTGGCAAATCTGGGCAGATTTGTTCTCCTCTCTGTTTCAAGCTGCTTTAATGCACGGCTGCACAACAGTCATGGTGGCTGTTCCTAAATGATGCACCAGCACGCGGACCTTGGGAAGGGCACATATGTAGTAATTAAAAAATGGGCAACTTGAGTTTGCTTTTGGATATGAGCTTCTGGGGTGGAGGGGAGGGGAGGAGGGGAAGCGAGGCAGTGCCACCATTACCCCTGCATGTGCCCATGCCTTTTGGCGAGGCCCTGCTTTCCCAGCTCAGTGCTCCTTGCCAGCCATTGGCCAGAGCTAAGTGTGATGGAGCAACACTACTCCAGATCCTGGACTTTGCACCCAAGAACCTGCCAGTGCTTCACAGAGGGATGCAAGCATCACCCTTCTTCCTGAGGGTGAAACCCAGGCATACAGAGATTAAGGTCCAAACTTTTCTATTTGGTTTTTGATACTCAAGTTTCAGCCACTCTGGGAGGTGCTGACCATCAGTAATGTCAGGCAAAGCCCTGAGGAGCTGCAGGTGCTCATCACCTCTGGTGCAGACCCCTTGGGCTGGATGCGCCCAGTGCCAGAGGCCAGACTGGTGAATTAGTTTTGCTCAAGGGCAGTGCAGCGAGTCAGTGGCAGAGGATGACTATGACTCCCGGCCCCGTGTCTTCCTTTTCTTTCGCTCTGCCCATATCACACAGCGGCTCAAGGGAGATAAGACCTGCAGGATGAGACCATGCGCTGTCATTTCGTTTGCTCAGCTCTGGTTGGCTCCAGACCAGCACCATGTACCTGCCTCTCCCCTGAAACAAGGGTGCTGCAGATCCCCAGCACTACAGGAATGAGGCCAAGGATGAGCTGACTCCCAGCTGGTGGCAATTTAACTCTCACCATGGCTTTCAAGGTGGAGGAGGGAAAGGAAAGCAGCACTGTCTTAATCTGAGCAGTAACAGCTCTGCTAAAGCCAGGCAGACTTGCAGTCTTGAGGAGTAAGAAATGGCATGCTATTGAAATCCTCCCGTGTTGCAAAGTTAACGCCAATTCCTACCTACAGAAATAGCCTATCCCCCCAGCAAACTGGAAGGAGGGACATTACTGGAAGTACTTTTTAAAAGAAAAAAAAATATAATGCTCAGAAAAGTATCTCTATTTAAATAATCCAGTTGAGATGTTCGTAGTTAATGGAAAAAAAATACAACATGTACTATTACCTACACTGAGAAAAGAGTAAATTATTGGGGAAAAGAATGAGTGTTCATTAGTTAGAACGTTGCTAGACTCACATATATATACATATATGTAT
>VZTV01008009.1:0-13784 GCA_013400875.1 Anhinga rufa
GACCAGCTGCGTGGATGCGCTGGCCATGGCAGCAGAGCCCAGCACCAGCTGATGTCTGAGATCAGCTGCCTGGAGCTCCCTGGGTTGCTCCACTGCCTCCGCTCCCCGAGCTGGCATGGGGCAGCATTGCTCTGCCCGGTCGTTCTCACGCACCGATGGGGATATCAGGCTCTGAGGTTCCCTCCTAGCAGCACGCCTGGTACAAGCTGTGGGATCAAGACTACATCAGATGTGAATGTTTGGAGGTGTGAGGTGGCAGAGAGTCCATCCATCCACAGGGACTGGAGGGGACATAGTGCTCCGTAACGTCCTGCCCCCCAACAAACCCTAGGATTAGGGACACGCCACAGCGTGTGCACAGACCCCTTCTCCTCACCGACTTTACTATTTTCTCCTCCTTACAACCCAGCCAAGCACAGTTTTCTGTGTCGGGGGAGGAGGGTGTTGTGTAAAGCCCACAGCCCCAGGGGAGCTTTTCAATTCCCTATCAGCAGCCAAGTCCTTCGGACAAGCTCCTCCGCACGCAAAGCTGCTGGGACAACCGAGGGTGTTTGTCAGCAGGATTTCCCTCCCTGTAATTTAAGGCAGGCGGGTGCTTAGGGAGGCTACAGTCTGCTTTCCTACAATAAAAATCCCATCATAACTCTCTAACAACCGGCCAGCTTGTTAACACCCAGGTACACGGGGGCTATGCAAGCAGTCACATACTTGAGGCACTGCAAAACAGTTCCTAAACCACGGACAAAAAGCCCCAGAAGAGACAACCAGAGAGTTTGGGAGAGGAGGGAGCGAGCTGCTGCCAGTCCTGCAGTTTCCCATCTCCTGGGACCCTCCTCCTGAGGCCATCGGTGGTGTGAAATAGGAGCCAGATGCGGTGCCTGGAAGGAGGATCCTCTCCTCCTGCTCCGAGAAGCAATGCTTTAAAGTAAGCGCCAAGTAGGCTGCAACCTGCCTGGGCAGCTGAAGAGCCCTCCGGCAGAGCTCCTCCTTTCTAGCTGTCACCATCAGCTACAGTTCAACATCGCTGCTGCAGTCCTGGGTCGGAGGTGCGGACCCCCAGGTTCAGTTGCAATTCTGGCAGGAGATGCCTTAATTTGTCCACAGGCTTTATCAGTACACAAGGGGGACCACGTTTGAATCTGTGCCATGCAAACGTCATCTCGTTGCAAAAACAATGAGCTCGAAAATGCCTCCTGGATCCTACAGCTTGATGGCCTTCATCTCCAGGCTATGGAAACCCCCCCAGGGCTTCAAAAATATTTGGAAGGGGCAACCCTCCAAGACATAGCTTGTGGATTGTGTATATGTAAAATGCTAGGGCTGTATCTTCTACCCTCTAATCCAAACAAATAGCTGTTGTACTCAAGATATTTTATTTTCTTTACTTAAAAAAGTCACTAAAAAAAATATAATCTGTTAAACTGGTGATTTTTGCATCACCTGATCCACCAAGCAGCAAGGTGCTCAACACTTTGGACCTCAATTTATCTTTCTACTTTATTGAGAACCATCAAGAGGAAACTGGATGGTACAAAACTTGAATCTAAAAAGCAATGGGACCACTTCAGAAATGCCAACAAACGGTGATTTCCCTTCTCCCCGGGGTTCATGTCCTCTACGGATCTGTCTCGTGGAGGCTTCAGAGCCAGAGGGGCAGCAGTGAAAAATGGAAGACAGGTCTATATTTCAAACATACTTATCTACCATTGAACAAATCCGGATGCCTGGGAGAAGATACAAGTTTTTGCCTGAACGGGGACTTCAAGATTTGGCCAACATTGCTTTTCTGAGAATACCAGAGGAATTGAGTCTTTAGGAAAGCTGGGCAGTTCCCCCCTTAAATCAGTTATCGCTGCAATCCAGAAACAGCTGAGACATGCAAGTCTAGTCACAACTGACATCCTAATGAGTCAACACTCAGTAAAAAAAAATTAAAAAGTCAGCTGAGTTTTACCAGGCTAGGTGATGGAAATAGTTTAGTCAACTTAAAAGAAAAAAAAACAAAACAACACAAAAATCTTCTGATGAGCTACAAGCCTGCATAGGCAGCATCGTACATCCTGACAGCAGAAAGGAAGGAAAGGTTGGAAAAATGAATCTAGGAGACCCAGAGACCAAATGTATTTATAGGATAAACCCGAGCCTTGCTGATAGGGGAGGAATGCGCCCGTAGTCACTATATTTTTATAGGCAGGCACTTGTCTAAAGCGGAATCAGAGTTACCCACAGAAAGATAGTTTTCTTTCCCTTTCCTTTGCTATTATTTAGAACACTGGATAACAGCAACAATACTTAACTGCTGGCATATAGAAGAATGGCTGCAGTTTTACAGCATTTTTTTTGCCAGTGCTGTTTTAGCCTGGAAACATTTCTCTACTAAAAAGACCGGGGAGTCATCAAACATTTAGCGTGGGACCCATCTCAAAGGCAGCATCCCTGGAAGGACCAGTACGTGGAATATCCTCCTGTAATATTCAAATTACTCCTGCCTTTCTTCCAAGATAACTGGACAATCATCTGTGACCATCAAACCGCCACTGGTTGAAGATACGCTTGCTCTACATGTACCTAACACCAGTAGGTAGAGAGACCTGAGGGTGCAGTTAAAGCTGCTGTCAGCCAGGACCGGAGCACCCCAGACACCCATGCCGGGGTAGTCAGATGACTAAAGCGTTTCAATACAGCGAAGTGTTTTTAAAAACTCATCAGCTGCGTGGCTGCACTTCCAAGTGCCTTTTGAAACTGGTGCACCAGCTCCTCTGCGCTTCATCCCCCAGGAACATGGGAAACGTGCGCCCCAGGTGTCGTGGTTTAGCCCCAGCCAGCGACCAAGCACCACGCAGCCCTATACCAGCTACTACAAAGAAAATTAACTCTATCCCAGCTGAAACGAGGACACCAGGGAAGGAAGGACACGCCACTGGAAATGACTAAAGCCCCTGACGATGCTCAGATAGAGCCATCGCTCACGGCTCTGCTCCTCTCCGAGGTGACCTGCCTCCCACCGCCTGCTCCCCTGCCTTCCCGTTCAGGCTGCAATTGCCCTCGTCCTTCGTGCAGAGAGGCCCTGAGGTGCTGCCAACACGTACAAAGCGGACAAGAGCGATCCCATGGTCAGAGTCCAGGAATAGCGGAATTACAAACATCTGCCCTGATGCTCTGCATTAGCTCCAGCTGGTAAAACTTCACTTTGCCTGCTCTGAGCATGGGACCCTACGTGCCGCACTGTTCAGAGGGACATCTCATGGAAGCTAGCAGGAGAGAGAAAATCTCCCCATCTGATGGGGACACAGAGCAGCGCAGAGCTGAGCACACACCCCCAGGACACGGGATTGCTTTCTACCAGGGCTCTGCAGACAGCCTCCCATCCCTGCCGTAGGTGCCCAGGATTGCAATCCTAGCCCAGCCCGTGCCTACTGCAGGGTGAGGATAAATTCAATCCCACAATGAGCACTCATACTCTCATCCCTACCCCAGGCTGTCCTTCCAAAGCCAACACCGCATCGCTGCATCTCTGCTCTCTGCAGCAGATGCTTGGCAGAGTTGACACAGGGCTCACCGTGAGCTGTGCTGAGAGGTGAGCAGCCCGCGTCCTGCACGGGACGGCTGAGCCTCCTAGCAGGCAGGACAGTGAGTTTTAGAGCTCGGTTTCTTAATCTTTTATTTACAATGCAACTCAATTTATCAGCAGCACAAAAACCCTCCAGTCCTCCTTGACGGGAGCTGGTGGTGCCCCTGCGGGAGGAAGAGCCTCTGCTCAGCGCCTGCCCCATAAGCCTGTCCCTTTCAAAGCATCCTCACCAGACCCTCCTCCTCCTCCTCCTCCCAGGTGGGAAAGACTCTTCAAATCTGCCAGCTAGAAACCTCTGGGCTGATTTGCAGCATTTGCACAACTTTGTGATGGGGCCAGTTGCTTTTTAAGGCGTTTAAAGGGCTGTTTGCTCTATCACACCCTGCCATCATGCATCGTGTGGCACCTGGGTCAGCTCGTAGCGGAGGACCATGGGGAAAGCAGATGTGCCAGACTGCACTAGGAACCCGTTCAGATGCAGACCACCTCATCAGATCCCAAAATTTAGCTGCTTCTGGCCATCACAGCAAACTCAGAGAAGCGGGAACACCAGGACTTTCACTTTCCAATCTGTGCCAGCTCCATCCCATGGGGACTCGGGAAGAGTTTGGCATAAGAAGTCTGAAATGATGCAAGAAGCTATGGAAGAAGTGATCTTTGCTGGGAGAACGAGTACGTCCTGGCTGCCGCTGGCTGTGGCCGCCTAGCCGGCATCTCCCACTCCCAGGCCTTACTGCCTCACCCCACGTATTTCAAATTCCTTTAATTTTTTGACTACTGAGCCAGTTTTCTGAGATGCTCAGAATCTCCATCACCGCCAAGTCAGGGAGAACCACAAATGGGTCATACTTTAAAATCCCAAACAGACTTGCTCCTTAAGCATTCCTCCAGCATGACCAGCTTGATTCTGACCTCAGACAGAATCAAGAGGACAGAGAGGTGTTGAGAAACACAGGGCACATACAAAAAGTAACATGACTTGCGGCGAGCAGGGTCACACCGCGGAGTCACTAGCAGACTCAGGAATTACCTTCCCACGTCCCTTTGCTTGAGTGACTCCTCGTGCTCTTTACCAGCGAACAGCAACATGCGCATGCAAAGGAAGGAGATCTGAAGAACACGGCAATGGCTCGTTTGTGTTTCTGCTCGACTGCAGCTGGATGTTGCTCAGAGGCAAAGCTGATGGGGACTTGATTTATTTATTGGANACTCAGTCATTATTTTTTTTCTCCTAAGGATAATCTCCCCCGTTGGCTTTTGGCTCCTGCGCACGGTGCGAGAGTGGTGGGTTCTGCTAAGGCTCACCCCACCGGGTGTGTTAGACCAGGGCAAGGAAAAGCCACTTCAGAGGCTTTACTGCGGACGTTTATTTATACTTCACATCAACAAATCTCTTCATTTTTAACAACATTGTCATCTCAATGTAAAATATGTATTAAAAATATGTATTAAAATGAAAATCCATAAAATAAAAATAAAATATGTATTAAAATTAAAATCCATAAAGTCTGGATTTGTCACTGTAGGTTAAGTAAACATCACTTCAATTTGCCATTAGACCTATAGCGAATGCTCAAATTGTTCACGTTATTCAGCCAACCCATTTTTAATTAAAAAAAAAAAAGAAAGAGAACCTACAGCAGAACAACACAATTCACGCTCAGAATACATGACCAGGCCACGGGCTTTCCTCACCCACAAGGGCCAACACAGAAAACTGCATGCCTATCCCAGCAAATCCATGCCCCAGCATTATAAGCAACTTGGACCCAACATCTAACCTCCTGCAGCAGGTCTTTCACGTGGAGGGGGGGTGTCTCGGTTCTGGAGAGCTGCCAGTTTGTTGCCAAGAAATATAAGCAACCCAGAGCCCAAGACTAAGTTTGTCCTAGCTGGTCGGAAGATACAATCCTACAAAACAATCATACGACCGGATCGGGGTCTGCAGTAGGTGAAGGATGTGCTAGGAGAATCAGTTCGCCTCTTCCCCTCAGCTCTGCAGACTGATCATCCCCTGATGTTTTTGTTGGCTGCATGAGGTTATTGAGAAGAACAGGCACATGACAGCACCGTGCCACGCCGACAGAGGCGCTCACCTGCATAATTTGGACTCGGCTGCTTCTCTATCCTGAAACAACCGACACGTTAGCCATGATGATCTGGGGATTATGGCAGCGCTACGTGGAAAGGGCGGTAAGAAGTTTATAAGATTAAACACCTTTTAAGTGCAATACACACATACGAGCAGGAGCCTTTCCAAGGGAAAGCATTACTTCCAACTTTCTACCTACAACAGAGGGGAGAGTCCCTCTCCTCCCGCCAAGGCTGAAATTTAAGACTAATCATGGATTAAGCTACAGAAGGAAATTCTTTGTCTGAGCAAGATCTAAATCTGTGCGAACCTACAGCCGTTCCACAACAGTGTAAAAGCCAGCCCCGTCCATCATTTCCTTCCAGAGAAAGCCCAAAGCAGCAAGTCAAGTCTTGCTTCCCATAAATGAGCTGGAAACATAACAAATATTAAATTCCATTAGACACTACAAATTTGAAAGCCTTGTCTGGGGGAGGGGATAATTTCTGACATAGGGATGATTGATTTCTAGTAGTTAGGAATGCGATGCTTGCTTAATAGAAGTAAAATACATGTATTTAAGCCTTTCTCCTCACTGGGAAACTGCAACGCATGTGGTTCTGTCTCAGTGTGGTAGCTGTGGTGACAATGAGCTACTGAACAAGGGCTCCTCAGCAGTAAGGCAATAAGTAGGTCCTGACCTGCACCATTCACAGCTTAGTACTCATCACTGCAACGTGACAGATGAGCCCTGGCAACTGTACATCTCCAAAAAGCGGAGCAGAAAAAAATGCACACAAAAATACACCGTGCATAACGATGCTACTGTGCCAAAGGACCTTGCTTTGCGTCATCCCTGTGTTTGACTATGCTGAAAAACACCTTTGTGTGCTTGCACAGAGGCAGGTTTTAATACTTGCTTGGATATCCTTCAGCTCTTTCACACCATCCTCAGGCAGAGATCGCTGGAGAAGCTCCCCAACATCAAGAGTGGAGTGCCAAGTTATGCCCAAGAAGCGGGTGTTAGGGCATCACTCCCAGTGCTGCAGCACACAGCTTGCTCTGCATCCTCCGCTACGTGTTGTTCTTATCTTGCTCCTTCTTGGCCCGTTCTCCTTGACAGCAGTGCTGAAAGCACAAATCCCTCTCCAAGGATGAAGCTGGTGAAGTTCCATAACTGAACATGACACCAGGACTCCCACGCGCTCCCCGGAGGCCAGTTGAGCCCAGCCCTTCCAGCCTGGCCACTTCCATGCACCACTTCCACGAGTCTAAGGTTTCTAAGAACTGGCCCCAGATGCTTGGAAGCTCAGGATGCAGCTAAAACAGCTCGTGTGGCCTTTTATCCTGGAAGGGCCGAGAAGGACAGCAGAAACCAAGCTGGGGTCATTTAACACCAAGCCCACGAGCCTCCCACTTCAGCTGAGCTTGGGGAACACAGCTGTGGGGAAGCAACACGGGGGCTGACGCCCCTTCCCTGCTCTGCAGTGAAGCCCTGGGAAGGGAGGAACAAACGTGCAAAGCCTGGCGGTGTGGGCTTCAAAAGGCAACTCCTGCGGCCAGAGGTTAGAGCCAAAGTTGCTACTAAGGTCCTGTTTTCGACTTGGCTGTGCATCCTTGGCCAAAGTGCTCGGTCTCATCTGAGGAACAGAGATAACGGAGATGAAAGACACTGCATGCATGCGAAGAACTTCTTGTTAGCTCGGCTCACAAGTTGGCAGGAAGAAACGCAGGTCCTACCCTGGGCAGGGCAGAAAGTAGGCGCGTGTAGCCTGCTCTGCATATTTTTTTTTGGTCTGTAATCGTACTCTGCTGTCATTAATACTGTACATCCAATCTGAGGCTTTCCTGATGTTTGGAGCCCAGCCACGGCCTCCTTGTTGTGTACACGAGGTTTTTCCCGCTGTTCTCGATGGCTCAGCAAACCGAGCCGTCTGTCCTGGCAGCATGTCATTCTCTGGGGAAAGAGATTCATCTGGTGTTAAATTGCAAGCTGAAAACTTAGTCATATTTGCAGGTTTGGTTGTTGGGACACTAACTGGAGGCTGCTAGAAAGGCTTCTGGAGGGATGTTTGCAAAGAAAAGGAGAAAGTGTGGGATGTTGAGTCAAGCAAGAGCATATTACACCAGGGCCAGGTGAGGGTGAGATGCAAGCCACGTGGCCTGCCTTTACACCAGTTTTAAGCATCAGATCTCAGACAGAGAGCATAGCAGGCGTTACCTACGTTAGCTAGGTCAGGAGCTTTCTGCCCTCCCTGGACTATGACTGACCAAGCACGGGCACGTGCCACTGCTCCTGCCTCCAAGCTGGGCGACGCATTTCACCATTTCAGAGTACAGAGCTCACTCGCAAACACAGAAAATACCCGCATTCGTCAACAGTATCTTCGCCGACATGAATAAATCCATTCCCATACAAACATCTGAGGAGGAAAGGGCAAAATATTGTTGGAACTAAAACAGCTTTTAAAACCACGCAGGAACGGTCCCTGCTGCAGTATATCCCCGACAGGCTCCATCACACGGAACTTTGGTGTCGCTTTTCCCTTGGGTTCCCTTGGTCCAGCGGGATAAGCTCCTCCGAGAGCCCTTTGCAGTTGGGTGGTAGTTAGGGATGAAGCTCCCCCAAACACAAGTCAGCCTAGCCTTTTTTATTCTATTAACAGACACCAGAAAATGGACTGGGTGAAGAGATTTGAGAGACAAACACCTCTCGGATATGTCTATGTCATCACAGACAAATATACCAAGGTTAAAGGCACTGTGAGAGCCACATAGAGCTTTGTGGAAGATCTGAACATCTCTGGCGCAGGAGGAGCATGAACGAGCAGAAGGTGGAGATGGAGGGGAAGAGAAATGATCCAGAAACAGAATTTTTCTGGGTTCTCTTCCAGGAACAAGACCACGTCATGACTTTTCATAGCCCCTGTTTTCTAAGGACACACATACACATGTTTTTTCCTAATTTATATATTTAGGCTTTGATTAATCCCAGGTAATCGCAGCATTTCAGCTACCACCTCTCTCGGAAAGTGCAGCAATCTTTCTTTCTGGATTTCCTCCACTGTCCCAGCAGCAGGTTGCTGTTAGCTTGTCCTGGGCTACGTCAGTGGAGGCTAAAAATAATTATCCTTAAAGGAAATCCAAACACTGCAATCTCCTCTTTCACTCACTACCTAATTAATAGTTTCCAGGTCACCCTGGCTTTCTGAGAACATCTGTTTGTTTTCACTTCATTCAAGGAAAGTCAAAGCTGGCCTGAAAGCGGACTATGAAAGTGCGTTTAATGTTCGCACAGCCTCCCTTCCACAGACGTATCCGGAGGTTGGGGCCTTTGAGTGGAAAAAGCGCATCCACAAAGGTAAATTCATGACTGCAAATCTACAGCGCACGCGTTCATAGTTCAGAGACAGCTATCCATCTCCGCAGTCACGAGTAGATTACCCGCAGGCAATTTTAGGACCATTTTTGAAAAAAAAATAAATAAAAAATACAGAAATAAATGCAACTGCGTAAAAAGACACCGATGTGTTGCTTTAAAGTCTCCGGTGCCATCGTATGAGGAAGGTGCACTCGGGCAGATTTTTGTCATGTGGTTTCTACCAATGATGAGATGAGAATTGAGTCAGCACATGCATACACAGGAAGGGTCCTTCCTTTTTGTTTAAGTGAGCTTTGCACGTATCCGGTCCTCGCGTTTATGGCAGGACGCGGCGCATTCATCTCGCTTTGTACGGGCTGGGCAAAAGGCAGAACGGTGGGTGGCTCTGAGTTTGCCACGCGGGCTGGTGGCATTGCTCCTATGCGGAAATATTGCTTTGACACAGCACCCCATCTTCCCTCTGCTCCAGATCTGCACAAAACAACGTGCAAAGCTAGGAGAACAGCTGCAGAACGAGTATTGGAGGCGCATGGCAAGAAAGAGACACCGGAACAGGACGACGATGTGCCGTTAATAGAAGATGGAAAATGATGGAAAATCCAGACAGCAAAGGCTGAAGAAGCAAGGAGGAGTCAACAGCATGAGGATGAGGCAAAAGGAAGCACAGAGAGATACAGCCCCCAAAGGGAGTTTCTAAAATGAAAAGCAATGGGTAATAAAATGAACGGTGTCAGGGAAAGAGCTGGAAGATGGAGGAGATACGACTGTTCTGGCGTTCCATACATCCAGGGACAGAGCCCGGCACCAGGAGCTCCCCCAGAGTCTGTCAGCACTTTCAACCCAGTCATCGCTTCACAGCACAACCCTGATGCAACTCCCAAGCTGTAACACAAACAACACGGCTCTGCGGCTCGGATCCCAGCTCATCCCCAACCATGGCCAAGGATGTACATTCCTGCGCACTGCGTGCCAGAAGGCAGCGCACTGGCTGGGTTGGGAGGTGCTGTCAAATTAAGCAATCACTCATTATTCTTCGGTGTCAGAGCACTGTTCCACCCAAGAACACCAAGTCCTTGGGTGACAGGCACTGGAGGGACCTTTAGTAGCTTCTCAGGTGACATCAGCTGTGCAAGTGCTCACAGACAAGCAGAAACAACAGAGCTTTTCACGTCCCGCTGCACCTTGCACCCACACGCTCCGGGGAGGATGGGTTTGGGTTTGCCCGTGTTCTCTCTGCAACAGTGTGAAGCCAGCATCTCAGTTCAGTCCAGTCCACTACTGGCACCCACTTGGGCTACGTCATTCCCTCCTCCCTGCAGAAACTTTTTTAAGCAACAGGAGCAAATAGACAAAACCAAGACACAAGGCCAACTGCGCAGCTCTGCTCTTTCTCCAGAGCTGCCAACCCCTGCTCCTAAGTCGACACATGGGCTACCTCATCCTTCCCAGCCCCACATTTTCCCCTGCACTGGGATGGTGAGGATTTGCAAGAATAAACCTGAGGTTGCAAGAATAATACTGCTTAAGCTCCGAGGTCCTGGGATGTGATATTGCAAGGGGTAGGTGCATCTAAGGGGTAACTAGCAGGGTACCTTCCACAAGGCTGAACATTAGTTTTAACGTCATTCTCTTTTTCCTTGGTTGTGCTGTCTACTTCCTTAACAAAGATCTCTATTTCACCTCTTTTATACTCAGTTCTACGCTTTAACATCACCCCCTAGACACGCCAGTGCCTGGCTCTGATTTTTCTGCCTCGCTGCTCAAGACGTGGAAAAACAAGCGCGGTACCACACAGAGCAATGTCGCTGGCATTTGCTCCATTTCAAGAGAAGCTATATTTAAAAAGCCAAACCCAACGTGCCATTCTGTTTACCGTAGGCAGATGGAATAACACGCGGCGCCTGGAGCTGCCCAGGCTGTGGGACAGCACGCGGGGTGGATGCGCGGAGGCAGGCTTCCACGATAGATGCTGTGAACTGCAGTGCTATTTGGACACTAGTTGGCTCCAGGGTCATTTACTCGGCTGTACTTATTTTCCACAGATTTTTCTCAAGTATTGGATAGTAATGTTAACCAACAATGCAGCAACCCACCAAAATCGTGAAAACTTCATTTAACAGTTTTCCCTCGCGCTGGTGAGACCACAGCTGAGCCCTATGTTTTCAGTGCCAGACCAGCACATACAGTCAGGATCAGCGTCCTGGAGCAAGAGCCCCTGCATCCCAACCACACCACCCAAACCACAGCAGGGATCCTCTTCAACCACAAGAAATGCTTTATCTTGGAAAATAAGGAGTTCTTGTAGACGCATTCGAACAGCTTAAACTGTTGTCCTAAAGTCCACTAAGTTGTATGGTTCACAAAAGCGCAGCCTGACCGTAATACACTCACAGCTGGCTTGCACCGCAGTTAACTGAAATCTGAATCCGCCCTTCTTGCATTTTAACAGCATCTAACCTGTGCGCGCTCGAGTCAAGAGCAAAGTGACCATGGACCTCAACTAGCAAAGGATGGGGTCTTGTGCGGGGGCGACTGCTCTTGAGAACAGGCACAAGGGAACGAGCATCCGGGAAGCGCCACTTCCCAAGATCAAAGCATTAATTAAATACCAATTCATTCTCATGATGAGAAACTACGGCTGAGAAAGCGCCCATGATGTGGAGATTGGCACTGTGGCTCACAATCAGGCAAATAATAAATGAGATTCATTGACTTATTCAAGGGGTGAAAGAAGGTTATGTTTTCATTAGGAGTGAAAAGCTTTTGATTTGTTTTCCCCTCTCAGCAAAGGAAAACCAGAAATAATCCTTTAAGTTCAGGACAACCAAAATGCATCACCCATCCCTTTGTTTTGGGTTCGGTAGTCTGAATAATTTTCCCCTTTTGCAAAAAGGATTACAGCGCGGGCAAGTTATGAAATGAAATGTTACTCCAAGATGGAGGAACATTAATATTTAGTTCTGAAAATGTTGAAACAAAATATAGCTGCCCTTTACAACAAGTTTAGCTACTAGTGCCAATTCAGTAAACAACTTCAGTCGACCCCAAAATCGCATTTCTCATCAAATAAAGTATTCATTCTGAAAACGGTTGCTGAGATCTACGCAGACTCCAAAACCAAAGTGCTCCGCTCTCAGTTCAGAGCAAATCTCCATCACCGCAACCAAGCTATGCCTTGGGTCCTCTCCAAACATTCCCAAGCCATTATGTGGAGACATGTTTTTAAGAGGCACTTCGATCGAAGTGATTCGTTGGTGATAAGTTTTGTTCTTAGGAGGAAAACAAGAGAAATAATGGTATTTTGCTCCCTTATTCAGGAAAAGGGGGTGGGTGGGAGATGGGAGTGTTGCCAGGCACCCATACCAGGCACTTAAACAGGTTAAATGATGCGTGTAAGCAGAGATACCAGTTCTGAACACGCATGACCCCATTACCTGGCTGTTAATATTTCTACGTTGTCCTCCGCTTTGCCAGCCGATTTTGTGGGCTTTCGCAGTGGAAAGAATTGAGGGATTTTATAGTGGTGGCTACACAGAAACAAGCCCCAGTAAATAGTAATGGCAGAGCCGTAGTCCCACTTGGGGTTGGTTTGTTTTTTTGTTTTTTTTTTTTTAAACAGTGTTGACAGCAAAATCCTTTCATCTTCTGGGAAAACAGCAAATGGCCTCTAATAAAAGAGCAAACCCATGACCCTGCCAATTAAAGTCCTCCAAACCAGCCATCTTGGCTCCCTGCAAGTTGAGACTTTTCTTCTGTTCCCAGCATCGCGTCCGCTCCGGCAGAGTCCAAGAAGAGAGGAACCAGCACCCGGACTTCACTTGCCACATGGCAAAGTAACCTCACACCCCCATACCTGGCAAAGACCTGCTTCTAGGCAAAGGCAGCTCTCCAGAGCTGACACATGGGGACATCAGCAGTAACAGGAGCTAGCCTCGACCCTCCATGAGAAACAACATCCAAAAATTAAAGTCAGCAGAAGCAGCACAACTAAGTTGTTGCCACCCAAAGATGGTCCTGACCTGCACAGATCCAGCAAGTTTTTTTTTCTGAAAATACTGCCTAGAAGAAACACAAGGAACAAAATACTCACCCCGAACCCCCAAGGCTGGAAAAACTAATGATTAAGCAAGAGCTGAGAAAGTTTGTGCCTGTGGCTTAGGTCTCGTGTCTATCAAGGAAACCTGACTAAATATTACTGTTCCAGGTGGGAAAACCTGCGCAGTGACATTTAAATCACATAGACAACCAGCTCACGGCCGAGGCAGCAAGGACTGCTCCATTTGCACAAGCATACAAATCTTCCATTTTACCTGGTTTAAAGTCACCTGAGCTGAACCACTCGGGCACATCTCTGTGAGAGGAGAGAGATGGCAGAAGGCAAGACCTCTATTTTGCCAACGCCTCAGCCCTCCGGTGAAAAGCTTTCTTAAGATGTCTTGTCCCTAAGGAGGGATCCCCACACTGCACTGCCCAAGCTGTTTAGACCTCATCCTTTCTTCTCCCCCTTTCCCTCTCCTCCAAGACTTTCCTACTCCTCATCACTAGCATCAGCTTTCCCAACACACTAAGAGGGCTGAGGCTGGAACAAAAATAGCCATCATTTGACATCACATTCCCCAACAATGTGTCTTGGTAATCAGGACAAATCCAGTCTCAGCTCCTGGCAAAGCTCCTCCTGGAAGAAGATGACCTCTCAGACTAGGTCAGCATGAGATGGGAGTTCACTTGCTCCTCAAAACAGATATGTAAAAAAAAAAAAA
>VZTV01008013.1:0-13616 GCA_013400875.1 Anhinga rufa
TCTAATTTAAATATAGTATATCCAGATCAGCTGTTCAAATAATCCAGTCACTCCAAATTAGGAAAAACTTGTATTTACAGTACAACAAAATCTGACATATTTTGCATCCTGATCATTCTCAACATTCTCAACTGTGCTTTCATAGCTCACTCAACCTTAGTCAGCTATTCATCCTAAAATAACATCAGCTTCAGCTAAAATTTTAGCATCTACATTTTGTTCTTCCAAGTTACTAAGAGTCTTAATTCACTGTACAGCAATTTACAGAACAAAAAAAAAAAAAAAAAAAAAAACAAAACAACCAACAGTGAAAACTTGATTAAAATTCCTCTTCTACTGTTGAGGGAAAAACCCTACCTTTTTGGTAATGGAATATTATACTGTATGCTATATTATGCGTTACTACAGTCTATACTATATTACATGAATATTGTAGTTTAACATACTTGTGCCTCAGATAAAAAGCCTATTCAACCATTCAGCTATTAAAAAATAATGTGAGCAAAGTAAAGTAAAATGTCTTCACAAATGACACAGGGTCTTTTGTCCTTCATACTGGGACTTGTCAAGTGAAAAAGTCACTCTGCAACCAGAAAATGTGAGACAAAAGCTATAATTATATTTTTCTTTTTAAGCAGTGTTTTCATGTGTAGGAATAGCCACACTCAAGCTAGAGACTATATAAATACTGTACCAATGAGAAAGCCTGATGAGCTAATTAATTCAGAGCATGAGTTCATTAAAAAATTTACTTCCCAGAAATAATAGTTCAACAAGGAGCGACCATTTTGCCACATTTACTTGAGAGGTATAAGTATTAGGAGTCTGTCATTAGTCAAAGAAAGAAAAAGACAAGTAACAGGAGAAGGTAAGAGATACCTATTTTAGCTGTGTAAGCATTATATATGCATAACAGTTTGTAATTCAGCCTGGCAAACAAAGTAAAAAAAATACAATGGTACACAAGGGATTTTCTCCTAAATGAAGCTTCAAACAAAAGCTGAAGCTGCCTATGGGAGCTAATTACATAGCCTTCAAAGGCAGTTGGTATAGGTGTTTAAGGGCATTGAGGGTAAAAATAGAAGTCTGAACAACTAGTAAAAATTCAGTTTGTAATCAGGCGGTATCTCTAATCCAAACGTTTTTTTTAAAGGTAAAAAAAAATCTATATAGGGTGTACAGAAGCATAACTTACAAATTATCCCTAAGCAGCCAAAAAATCAAAATTTAGGGCATAGATTTTTAGTAGTTACTATACAGTTAAGATGTATGAGGAAGAACAATGTAAAACCAATTGTTTCTTTTATAGTGTAATTTCACTACAATAAATAGAAGTCCAGTAATGTAAAAGTGAACTAACACATTATCTCTGACCTTTATTAACTGATATTCTCTTTACCACAATCAAATACTAATACTAAATAATAGAACACAAAGCTATGGCCCAGCAGAACCCCTAATGGGAGCACAGAAAGTACAGGGTCCCCAGTATCTATGCTTTCAGGTTGATTCACCTGCTGTTCATTTATTCAGTATCTAAAATGCCATAAGAAGTCATCCAACACATTGCTCAAGGATGCACTGTCTGACATGAAGGAGCTATGAATGAGCACTTGCAGCACATCTGCCAAAACGAAGTCAAATTATGTCTTTAGAGGTGGGAATGTGGGAGCCAGGATATGGGACAGATGAGAATGGACCAAAAATTCTTAAGCTGTCAAAGACAACATGTCATCTAAACTGCATTCTGAGCAGGCTAATTGATGACTCATATATTCAAAGTTAGGCATACACTTCATTGTCTTCCTGCACAGAGACAGTCACTTGCATTTTTAATGCCATATTTCATCACATTCATTTCATTATAGATGGTATTTTTCTAGGGCTTATCCCATTTTACCATTTATTTTCAACTCATGTTAGCAACAACTCTCATTTAGCATCATCAAAGTATTTAATTAATGTAATATTAATCTCTAGATACTTTAATAAAAATGTAGCATGTGATCAGATTACACAAATCCATGTGTGTGTTACTCACTTGTCTCCCATCCAGAACATTACCATTTATCCTAACCTACTGTATGGTGTCATTCTATCTCTTTTCAATACATGCAATTGTGCTTATGCCCAGGTGATTTGAATTGAAGTAAGACAATTTAAGAGACTGCATTGAACTCTTCTGCAGAGCACAGTAAAACTATGCATCCTCTTTATCCTCCTACACAATTTTGTTGAATAAAATAGTTTGTTAAGAAATATTCTTCCTTGCTACTTTCAAAATAAAGATTGGCTTCAGGGCCCATACAGATTTACAGATCTCTTCCTTTAATTTTTTTCTTATTATTTTACTAGGAATTGAAGATGGATTTAGGAGATGGAATTTGGCAAGTTTACATGCCGTAGTTTTGAAGATTCATACTACATATCCTATTTCATCCCCCTACATATTTTTATTATCTTTTAAGGCTGTGCAAATCCAAGATATAGCAACTAGGCAAATTAAGTTGGAATTCCTTTTGGATATTTGAAATTGCCAAACTAGTGAATAAAGTTGGAGAAAGGTAATAGGCTCTGAGAGAATTAACAGGGTCTCATCCATCCCCTAGTGAAGTCAGTGGGAGACTTTCAATTGATCTCAGTAGAAGTCAAATTAGGCTATAAAAGTAGACAAAGGCTGTTCATTACAAACACTACTAAGTGTAATGGACCTCAAAGAAGCACTTATACTACCAGGGACTGGGTATATGGGTACCACGTTTGGAGGAAGAAGGAAGCACTTCTTTACTTTCTTCTCTCCTTCCACCACATTACACATTAAAAAGACCTGGGTTTATACAGTCCTTAGAGCCAGTGGTTGTAGGGAGGGGGGAAGGTTACCAGACAGACTCAGAACTCAAGAAAAGGGTCTTTAAAGGCAACAGAAAAGGCAAGCATTCAAGAAAGCAGAATCAGAGAAAGATTGCTCTTCTTTGAGCAAAATGTATATTAGATAACTTATGACAAACTAGTCCACTATGTGAACTTGGGAAATCTGGATAGGTAATAATGGCTGTAGAATTGTAAAAATACATACCTGAGTTCCAACTTTCCTATTTCTCCTTCGTGGGCACAAAAGATGTATGCTAATAATAGTCAGTACATTTATAGGTGACTTCTAAACAGATTCAGATACTGGCATGACAGTTTTCACAGTTATTTAGAATACAATGAAAACTGACTGCTAAGAATTACAATAGAGATCTTACAATAATGATTGGATAATAAGCTGGCAGATAATATTAAATGTTAAAAAACAGAAAAGGGTAAAAATAAACCTAACCACACTTAACTTGTTAAAGACCATAAATTAGCTATTATCTACTCAAAAAACAGAGGCATAGTGGAAAGTTTTCTGAAATATGAGTTTAGTGGTCAATAGTGGTCAAAAGTATAGAAATAATGCTTTGAAATGTTGAAAACAAACAGGGATGGCTGATGAAGAAGATTTCTTTTTCATACATGATTGTATGAACTGACAAGATACACAGGAAACAATTACTCACTCACTGTATCTCATAAAACTGCATGTTCATGATAAAACTGTCAGATTACAGATTTTAAAACAAACAACAAGGAAACACTTTTTCCCACAATGGACATAATTCATGTGTTGCAATAGTAGCCTGTGGATGCCAAAACACTAACTGGATTAAGAAAATTATTTAAAAATGGAAGGACAGGGCTATCAGAGACAATCCAGCCATAACAATGCCTCAAGAAGTCCCTGAACTTCTATTTTTTGCTTGGCAGCTAAGTTGTTCCACACTGTCACTGCTGTTCATATTCCTCCCTAAACCTCTGTTGCTCATCACTGTCAGAGAGAGGACACTGAGGTACTTGAGTCTCTGACCTGTATGGCCTCGCTTACATCATTAAAAAGTCAGTAGGGTGGGAAAAGAAAATACAAACGCGGTGCTTGAACAGGCACAAGGAACCAGACTTTTACATTACCATTATACATCATAGTCTTTACCATTAGACTAGGTGCACAGTTATAAGTGGCAACTATATAGCCAAAATAGTTGTTCTATTTTCCCTAAGTAATATGTTTTCTTTCCAATGGGATATCTAGGAAATCTTTTGCCACTGAAGTAGCAGATGGTGAGTTCTGTGTAGTTGACCATGTTTTACCCTCCATTAGCTGATGGTTTCATTGCTTCTTACAAAAATTCATGCAAGCTGAATATTACTTAGATGATGTACAAATTAAGCAGAAAAAAGGAATCTCAGCTCTCTCATTTAAAAAGCAAATACATATTTTTTCTTTTAGATAAGTTTCTAGTCCTTTCAGTTATAGAGAAAAAGTAGAAAACCTGAATCCTAAAGATCCTGAAATGGAAATCTACAGCATCCATTTTTTGGAACACAAAAAAGACCCAAATAACTGTGATTTTACAACCAACCTGAAATGAATTTTTGAAGTACAATTTAGGTTTGTCTTAATCCTAGAAGTTGGCTGCACATGTGTTTTTTATAGAGTTATATAGCGTATAGCAGAAATTAAACACAGAAATGCGCAGCCCAGAACCATCCATATTCATCAGCTAAATTTGAGAGTTTCCAGACATAGAGAATCAAACACAGTAACAGAAATGGGAAAATGTAATATTACAAATGAAAACTTGCTTAAATGATGCAAAAACTTCTGCTGCAAACTATGTGGCCCTTGACTGAAGCTGTTGAAGGAGGCAGGGGAGGTGTTTCTGAATCAAATGCAGGATGCAAGCAGTGGCCAACCACAGCAAGACTGTAGTATAATACAAAGGTGAGATGTAGTGAAAAAGGCAATCGTGATTCTAGGACTAATCAGAAAATTACTTTCAGCAACAGAAAGAAGTACTGGTAACATTGTAGGAGGCACTGTAAGACTCTCTTTAGACTACCTTGTACCCTTTTGTCACTTATCTTCAAAAAATAGTAAATCACATAGAAGACCTACTACAATGACTAGGAAAATAGAGAATTTCCCTAAAAAGTAATACTAAAATAGTTTGGCTTATCTAACTATGCAAAATGAAAGTCAAGAGGGAATATTATGACTTTATGTATGTAATTAGGGACAAACACAGAGAGAACGAACAATTTAAGCTACAGGATAATGCTGTAACAAGATGAGATAGATACAAACCAGTCATGTATGAATTAAGACTAAAAACTGAAAAGCTATCTAATCATCTACGAAGTACCTTTCTGGGACTGCATTCCAAACAGTAGCAGAGGCACAAAACCTACATTGTTTTATAACAGAAACAGTAATTTTAAAAAAGGTGTGATCTGACTATGGTATAGAAATATAAGCTTGTGATATGAGCACATAGAAGTCTGTTTAACTACCACACATAGGGAAATGTTGAAAAACAAGGCTTGGATCCTGCTCGTTCCACCATCTTATTTAACAAGTCCTGTGCTTTGTGACTTCCAGTGCTCACATGTGCATTCTTGTTTTTCCAGAAGCATGATTTGATTTTAGGTTTGCTAGACTTTAGTTTTCACTGATGTGTGAGAATTTGGCTCTATCTAGCAACAGATTTTTGAGAGGAGGACAAGCATGCTCCAGATGGTATGAAAAAAATCCCAGCTATCTTATTGTTGCATCTTCCTTACCCTTTCATGGATAGACTAATTGATGGAATTGAGGTCAAGAATGGATTTTACCTATGTCAGATTTGTAGGGACTTCTTTTGTCTTTCTCTGGAGTATAAAGTATGGTCTACTTTTTAAGGTCATTTGGCATTCTTATCTATGGATGTTACTCCTGTTGCAAAACTATAAGATACTAGTAAAGCTCTTTGTCATTCCTTCCCTTTTCCTGAAATCTCACACTATAGATCTCATTTTTTAAGTGTAAAAAGAAAAACAAACAAACAAACAAAAAAAAACCCCACAGTGCTCTGTAGTAGGCAGTATTTTGTAGGCCTCTCAAAAGTATCTACCTGCATCCTTAACTGCAATGTAAGGGATTGGACTCAGTTCTAGTACCTTTCACCCTGTGCTCTGTTTGAAGATATATCTCCCTTGAGAACCTTTATACATTTCTGCAAGTAAGACGTTAATTAGCAGCACAACCCAGCCAAGAAGAGCCAAAGGATTCTCATCCAAACAAAGACTGTAGCATAGCTTTCCCCAAATCAGAAATAAGACATTAAGTCAGAGTAAGCATATTTAGTAAATAGATTAATTCAGCTACAAAGAATTATTCTATAGACTGCAACACTGAATATTCCTTAAATAAATGTGACCATAGACCTGCTTGGCTGAGTTCTTTATACACTAAGAATTTATGTGTTCTAGTAAGTTTTGTTACATGGTCTCATTCATTTGGAAAACCTTTAAATAGAATCACCTTTGCACTTTTCCCCTTAGGGTACAAACATTACATTTTAGTTTTTAAAGGTCTTTGTTATCTCTCTCTCAAGAAAGGATTCTTTTTCACATTAAGAGCATGCAAAGGTTGGTGGGTTGTTGCTTTGTTGTTTTGGGGTTTTTTTCCTGAGTAGGCAGGAGCCTAAAGGAAAACAACATAATGAAAGTAGGCTGTTTGACTTGAAAGTATGCAAATACTAGGAAAGTAAGTAAGAAAGTGACCTAAGGGACACTTCATCTATATGTCCTGTAGTGAATAGTAAACCACAAGGAACTTCAATCTTGCAAAATATCTGCCAGATATTATTACGGCTATAAGGCAGCTTTAAGTAATAGTTGTGCAAAGGAACAAAGTTTTGGAGATTGAGATGCTGCTTGCAGTTGCATTTTAATCCACCGAGTTTAATTTCAAAGAAGGGGTTAGTTTTCTCACTAGTAGAAAAGTATAGGTAAGGTCTTTTAAAGGTCTTTAAAAACTGTCAGACAAGGTTATCCAAGACGTCAATGAAGAAAACTGCCCAAGAAAGTAATCATATCTTGCTTGCTGGAATGGAGTAAACTACAGGACATATTTGTTTTAATATCTACCCAGCCCAAACAGCAAGGCAAACATGTCCATAGAGAGAACTATAAATATCCAAGGACAGATATGGTCTTTGATGATCTCTGTTGATAGAATGTAATGAAAACTTAAAATAAAAAAATTCTGCAAGAAATAGATACACTACTGGATGCCAGACTGCCTTCTGACTAATTAATTAATGACACTGCCACACAACACCTTTGCAGGTTATAGGTGATTTCAGAACATCAAGTAGTAATGACTATTCTTGAAGACATATTGATAATACTCTGGAAGTGAACTTTTGTCTAGGTGTGGATTTATAGAACGTAAATGCACCATCTCTAAAAAGACTCATTCCTTCATACAATTCATGTCACTAAGTGGAAGTCAGGTAATTCACTTTACGAAATGAGTTCCCTTTAGTTCCTTTACCTAGCTTCTGTTCACTGAAGAACTTTCAGTGAAATTATCTCAAATGTTTTAAAATCAATGTTTTAACATATAAAGCCAAAAGACAGACTACAAGCTTGCTATAATTTCCCAGCCACCCATGAGCACCTACTATGCACCTAGTGACAGGGGATTAATCACCTGTACCACTTTGAGGTTATCGTTGTTGAGCTTCAGACTAGCTACAGAGCATTTAGTCACACTAGCTAAGTAAACGACAAATGCATTAAGACTCATCTATAGAGTAACAAAAGAAAAGCTTTCTCATAATGGGGAGACATTAGTATAAGCATATATGCCACACATACTGGAAGTCCCATGCTATCAACGCCAAAATGTCCCCAGAATTTTTTAGAAAGATTGCTGTCAATAGTGAAAAAATATTTCATCAACACAAGACAATCTTTACAGATAGCAACCTGAGAGAATGTGGAACCTGTCACATAACTAAAACTTAATAATACCCTAGGTAAAAATGATCACAACTACTTTGCATATGTTATACGATTCAGATTCAAGTCCAAGCCTTTAATATACATACACCAGGCTTTAAAGAAATCTGTGCACCAAAGCTGAAAACAAATCCAAACCGGGATCCAAATCAAATGAGGGAATGAAATGTGAACTGAAAAGTGGAAATTCTGATTGAGTATCCAGAACACTTTAGCAGCTATCCTTTACTTCAGCAGTAAGTGAAAGCAGTTAACACAAATATAACAAGCGGAAAAGAGAGGAAGCTGAGAATAATTAACATGAAGCTAGAACTTAACAAAAATCTAGTAATGGAAGAAAAAATGTATATGGAAAATCCCTTGTCAGATGAGATGAGAACAAAAAATGTATGAAGTATTTCTGCAAGTATATTAAGAGCACAGGAATTCTAACAATTATATGAGTCTGTTATGAAATGGAAAATTTTCAGCTGACAGACAGAAATGCTCAGTAAATATTGCTCTCCTGTGGTTTGGAAGGAAGCCAGATGATATATTGATATTAGGTGGTGATGGTCATAAATATTTCCCATTTCATCAGTAGCTAAGTAAATCTCTAATTTTAGTAATGACTGGTTTACATTTTTAAATGATACAGAGTTTATGAGTTTGTACCCAGTAGCTTCAAAAGGGCTACACAAAGAGTAAGGTGATGCATTAACAGTGATTTTCAAGATCCTGAAGCACTGGGGGTGTTGTGCCAACAGTTATTTATGTGGATGAAAAGCTGGCCATGAGCCGACAACGTGCACTCGAAGCCCAGAAAGCCAACCGTATCCTGGGCTGCATCAAAAGCAGCATGGCCAGCAGGGCGAGGGAGGGGATTCTGCCCCTCTGCTCTGCTCTGGTGAGACCCCACCTGGAGTGCTGCGTCCAGCTCTGGAGCCCCCAACACAGAAAGGACACGGACCTGTTGGAGCGGGTCCAGAGGAGGTCCACAAAAATGATCAGAGGGCTGGAACACCTCTCCTGTGAGGAAAGGCTGAGAGAGTTGGGGTCCTTCAGCCTGGAGAAGAGAAGACTCCAGGGAAGACCTTATTGCAGCCTTTCAGTACTTAAAGGGGGCTTACAAGAAAGATGGGTACAAACTTTTTAGCAGGGCATGTTGTGATAGGACAAGGGGTAATGGTTTTAAAGTAATGGAGGTAGATTCACACTAGGTATAAGGAAGAAATTTTTTACGATGAGGGTGGTGAGATACTGGCACAGGTTGCCCAGAGAGGTGGTAGATGCATCATCCCTAGAAACATCCAAGGTCAGATTGGACGGGGCTCTGAGCAACCTAGTCTAGTTGAAGATGTCCCTGCTCACTGCAGTGGGGTTGGACTGGTTGATCTTCCAGCCCTTCTCTTCCAGCCCAAACCATTCTTTGATTCTAATTTACACATTGATATTTACATATCTCTAAGTAAGCATGAACTTGTCATGATGACACTGACTGAATGACTGAAGGAAAGGGATAACCAAAAATCATGTTGCAGCACCACTAAATGTAAATCTTAATAGCTATCCAAAACCAGGTAAGCCATATCATTAGGATGGAAGACTCCACACTTGAAAAGTGGTCGCTTCAATTTTCAAGAAAGAATCTGAATAAAGAGGCTAATATAATCCTTGAATATATAAATCAGGAACTGAGGCAATTGAACTCCTGACAGAAGTTGTATTACCTCCATTATTGCTATAAAGTTATATTGCAACTGCCTCTGAAGATCATGTCCGTGCCTAATGATTGAACTCCAGAAAGTAGAGATAGGTATGGTTCAACCACTGGGATCATGTCACTTAACAAAGACTCAGTTAATACGGTGTATTTAGCTCATTAAATGGTAAATAAATTTCCTAATAGGTACCTTCTTGATTTAGGAAAAAGAGTAACAAGTCTAATACATGGAAATGGAAACTGAACGATAAGGTGTGCTCGTTGTTCATTAACAACAAAGCTCTTAGAATTGGAATGATTTTGAAAGATTATGATGGATTGCAATGGAAACTGTTGATTGAAATATAAATATTTTCTGAACAATATATATTATTTAAGCCATGAGTCCATTTAGTCTCAGTATTTATCAGATCAATTGATAAGCATACAGATAAATTGATGAGAACCTTTATAAATATTTTTATGAGGACCATAGGAAACAACTACCTGTGGCTGGAGTGGTGAATCAGCAATACCCACCATCTGGGCAAGCTTCTTAAAATGCACAGAAATCATATCCACCCTCCACTCATTTTGACTGCTAAAATTGAACATAAGGCATGAAATGCATACAAAACATACAGTAGTGCATATTTAAATAATAAACTAGACTTACATTCTCAGGTAGGATACCTAAGCCTTTAAGGCTTGCTTTAAAACAAAATTAATGTTAACATCAATATTACTTGAAATGCCTGCTATGGAAAATTTGCTTGAATTAAAATATCTCTTCTTGATTGACTGAAGCTGCACAATACATTACTAATGGATTTAAAAAAAAAAGGTAAATTCTCTGAAACTCAGTAATCTGGTTCATTGGGAAAGAAGAGCATAATACAAAACAAACATGTAAGGAAAAAATTAAATAACATCATTGTGTATAATATTTTATTAGCAAGATGAATGGTTAAAATTTGTTAAAAAAGCCTGCCTCAAAAGTGAAATAATGTTCGCTTGCTTGTGCCAAATTAATATTGCTGCTTTTTCATGTTGATAAATACACATCAATTCTTCTATATAGATAAAACAACAAAATCAGAATATTATGTTCACGAGAACTAAACATAAAGGTCATTTCATGTGGAAATATCTGAGAAAAAAAAGATCTACCAAATAATCCTGATGCCTGATATATTCATGGCTTTGACCTGCTATGTGTTCATAGGCAGACCACACTACTTACTTTCTTCCTATATAACATAATTTTATCTCCACCTGGAAACTCACTTCCTTGCTTATACTACAATCTTCCTTGCCTCCCTTAGTCTCAAATCTTTGAGGGTATGGCTTTCTTTATAGATTTTATCCTCCACTTGGCCTTTAGTTAGTTCATAAAGTAAATTCTAAAGGAATTATGCTTATCAACCCATATGGTCTCCCAGATTAAAAAGACCATGTTTCTTACATCAAGACCATAAATTGCATTTGAGTTGAAAAATAAGCTTCTGAAAAACATTCAGTTGTGATTTAGAATCTTTCAATGTAAAGTCCCACAATTCTAGAACAAAACTTCTACCCTCTTCTAGTCTGAGATGTTGCTTTCCTTTCAGCTAATGGATATTGTTAGATCTAAGAAAACTTTTCAGGGAGCAGGCACCTATACCTTTATCAAGAAGGCATTTCACACTGCATCTTTAGCCTCTTAAATTTTAAGGCAGGTTTTCCAGACTTTGAAGCCCCCCTGTAGAGCTTTCTTAAGCCCTTACCAGGAGTAAGGGCTTACCTTTGGAAGACCCGAACCTAAAATTGGATACAGTTAATGATCTTACTAATGTTTTTCACACTTATCTCCCACACGGGCAAATCTGGTCATACTTGATTTATGTTCACACCTCTCTGAAAGACAAAATTTTGTCTAAGTTAAAGACTAAAGTAATGAAACACAGTCCTACGGTCACNCATTAGGAACTCATCCATTTGAAACTCTCACTGTTCCTTTATTAATTTTCTACCCAACTAATTCTGCTACAATTTTAGCTCTATCGTGAGTAAACTTTGGGACTGCAACACTCACATGAGCAGGTCGTGAAATGTTAGCAGTCCGTTCAATTTTTCAGATACTCGTGTTCTTGCTCCGAAGTATATTTCACCTCCAGTCCTGCTTGAGCCTCCTCAGTTCCTTCTTGTCTCACATGTATGATTTAATCACAATAATCATAACAACATAACACAACAACCATAATAATGATAATAAGTCACATGCTGCTGAGAAGGTGACAAATTTTTTGCCCTTCACTCATGGTATCCGATAGGGTTCTTCTTAAGCCAAAGCCACAGGGAAGAGCCTCCTGATTCTTTCCTGTGTCTTCTAACCCCTTTCATTAACCGATTCTTTCCCATCCATCAGGCTGACTAAACTGACTGCACTGTTCTGAGGCCAGCTGGACACCATTTAACCACTTCCCACAGTACACTGTGTTGGAAGATCTATCTTATTATTCTCCTCCATGACTTGTAAACAATTATTTCTGTCAGGGTTTGATCACCTCAAGCTACAGTACTATACAAGACTACAGTAAATACAGTAGTTCTTTGCAGGCTTATACAACAATAATCTATTTATGTATTAAGTAATTCATAGTTAATAATCTATGTGTGGATTACAAAGTAATAGTAAAATAAATTTTTACATTGGGCCATAGATCATTTAAAACAGAGAGCTGCATGGATATTTTTCACTTATGTTTAACATTAAATCTTCACAGAGAGGTTTAGACAAAATGTCAAGACATAGTTTCTTTCTAATTTAGAAATTAAGCTCCTAATAGTGAAAGTAGAGCACATAGATTTTTTTAAATAAAAGGAAAAGTTGCATGATATGTCTTTGTTGCCAATGCTTACCTTGTCACCTGTAATCTGTGGACAAATGGCTGACTAATACATAACTGATAATAACAGCAGGTACTCTTGCTCTACTGCTGGTATACAGAAAAAAAATCTCAGAGATTACTGCATCAAAATCCAAAAATATGTTTTATTACAGTCTGAAAATGCATTTCAGATACACAGGTTCCTTTAAATGAAAGTATTTGAATCAGTCCTGCCTCTCTCCTACTGCCTCTGACAACAAACTCTACTTTTCCTGTTTTCAAGACCAATCTCATGCTATGGGATGTTAAAGCACTCTGAGCAATATTCCTTCCTCTACCCCACCATCCCCCTCAGCCTTGGCTTCTAACCCACTAAACAGAGGAAAACAGAAGCAAGATAACTCCATATTTTTCAGTATCTCTTGCCAGAGCCATAACATACTCTACCATCTAGAGCTGAAAACCAGGAAAAAGCTGCTGGTAACACAGAAAGTATTAGTATTGTAGATTTGTCTAACATGTATCTTTAAACTTCCCTGGTAACATAACTGTGAGAATCCCTAGAAGGAGACTCCACTGGTAGTTAGGATTCCTATGAGCTCCTTTGAATAGCAGAGATGGAGCAAGAGTGAAAAGAACAAATTGCCCTCAAGTTATGACTGTGATCTGTTGACATTTTTAAGATACAACACTCAGGCCATTTGTTAAAAAAGCTGGACAATGCTTATCTCTGTGCTATATAATAATTTTGCTTTCCATTTCTTTGATCGCTCCATCAGTAGAGACCTGGCATGTTTTGTATTATTGTATCTTTCCACAAAAAAATATTTACAACATATTGCTTAATGTGCCTAGCAAGTAAATTTTAAGCAGTACTTTTCTACAGCTAAGAAGACGTTTAACTACAGTTATCAAAATCTCAGCTTTTCATGTAAAAGCCAGGGAATATAAAAACCAAGGTATCAAAGTAAAGCAAAATAACGGATGAATTATTAATTATATACGCTTTCAATTAATCTATAAAGATCCCTTTATTTCTCCAATTTTATAGTATCTTTCTACAGCATCTGCTTTTAATACTTGAAATTTTGTAAGCTTTAATTCTTAAACATTTACAGGAAATGGACTAAAACTGAAATGTTTCTTTGTTTCTTACTCTAAGGGGGTAATGAATATATTAAAAAATATATTAA
>VZTV01008014.1:1486-11611 GCA_013400875.1 Anhinga rufa
TTCATCTATATGTTATACCTGGCTATAAAAACATGATACAAAATACCTCAGACAGTAAATATAATCAGGTTTATCTGATTGAAAATAGCACATGTATTAGACTTATTACCCTGTTAGCACAATTAATTCCATGGTAAATCCTTATGGTATTTATTCCAGGAAGACCAAACTGATGCTTCTGACAAAGAAAGTGTCTCCTTTTTGTCAGTAAGGATGGCAGAGTATTCATAAACGCAGAATGAAATTTAGATTTCTCTAGTTAAGTTGAGTGTTTTACTGCAAAATGCAAAATAGGCGAAAGGATTCTGAATGGATCTGTAAATATATCCTCCTTCATCAGACTGATGCATTAAAATATCTTGTGGTTAGCTGTGTGATGATATTGCTCGCTAGTCTAGACAGAAATATTTTTGATCTTACTCTTCTGAAAGAGAGAGACAGAGAAAAGCAGGATTTCATAACAGAAAAAAAACAACTTGGTATGAGAGTATCAATAATTTCTGCATTAATAATTAGTGTGTTGCCATAGTTTGAAACATTTCTCATTTCCAAGAAATATATGTATAATTATAACACTGAAGTGTATTGTCAAATTTTAACACATTGATATTATAGCCAAGATATTGAACAAAACTAATTTTCTCTTTCTCAATTTTTAAGATCCAGATTTTAAGGACCTTGGTGTTTTGAAACCATTGCCAGGTTGGTATGTTGGTTTGTTGTTTTTTTTAACTTGGAGGCCTTTGCACTCTGCTGCAGAAAATATTTTTGTTTGCTGTTCAGGTTTCATTTTTTCTGGTATTTTGTTATTCAGTTTGTGAGTTTGAGATGGGAGGACCTGAAGGAATTGTGGAATCTGTACAAATTGTCAAAGAAGGAAAAGCTTCTGAAACTGAAGCAGTAGACTGTAAATGGTACATCCGAGCACCACCCCGATCCAAGGTCAGTACTTCATCCACTTGCTGATTTGCCATTTAATTTAAGAAATTGACTTTTCTAATATGCCGTGCATTTCTTAGTACGGTTAGATCTTGTTTAATATCTTTACAGCTTGAATTTGTAAACTATTTTTTTCCTTCTGCTGTGGAAAGGTAATTTGTCACCTCAGCCAAAATAACCTTCTTTGTCTATAAATAATGATGTGGGCAGCGATAATGGGTTTTTTGTGCCATAAGTAATTTTCTTAAATTCATCTTTAATTTTGCCCATATTTTTAAAGAATCAGTGTGTTTTCTTAAATGGAAGGTAATCTTATCACTTTAATTTTCAATATATTTCAAATACCTAATAGAGAGACTACTAAGGGAACACTGCTGGCTCCCTCAGGTCATCATTGTTTCTCATCTGGGAGCTGTGAAAATGGAGCCAAGGTAAATTCATGTTCCTCTGTATGAGACCGTTAGTTCCTTTGGTTTAGAGCCACAGACAAAAAGAGATAGCATTCTCATTTCTCTCCCACCATAGTCAGCAAGCCATACCTTTGTAACAAACAAGAGAGGGCTGCGAGGAATTTAACAAATCTTTTCCTGGATTCCGTTTTAGTTCCTCTCTTGTCCATGGTTTATCAGTTATTATATGGATTAATTGTTGCTAGCTACAATACCGTTTCTCCTCTCTTTGAAATAACAGCTTTGTGCCTCCCACCTACTTTCATTCACTGTGTTAAAGATAGCTCCACATTACATTTTTTCTAGATGTCTTTTATTGGACAGGAAAGGTTTTACAAGGTAGAATTTATATTTCCACTAACCTCTGCCATCTTTAAACAGATAAGGAGTTTTTTTGTATAATCTCAGAGCAGACTGTACTGAACGTATCTAACTGTTCCAGCATTTGGTGTTGAATAAGCAGGAGGAAGGGTTTCCAGAAGAGGAAAAGTCAGCATTTTTCTATTGTGAATGTTTAAGAGAGGAGTTGAATAGTTGGCTCATAAAGACTACAGATAAATTATTTCCAGAATATACTTTAATCTCATATTTTTTTTTACTTTTGTATAAATCCAATATTCATAGAGGTTTTCAATTAAGTAGATGAGCTTCCCACTTTGTTACAGTAAGTAGCTATACACATGAAATGACTGGACTGATGAATGATTATTGCATATGTTATATACTTAGGTATTAGTAGAAAGAAAAGGGGTAAACACAAAATTAGAATTGTGCTTATTAGAATCAGCACAACTAAATAAACAATGATGCTGTCCCATAGTCTTAACGTCAGTTCATGCTTGGTTGGTCAGATAATGTCAATTGTGATATTCTTACTTCATCTAACTTAAAAGTTCTATATGATTCAAAGTCCTGCTAGAAATCCCGTATTTACTTACCTGTAGGATTTATGCACACTTCAGTCCTGATGTAAAAATACAAATTGTATAGCTACATAGCCATAAACACAGTGTGTAACAGAAGGATGCCACACTACCACTGTTTATAGAAGATTAAAGATTGTTTACCTCTTCATGAACTTCTATAGCTGAAGAACATCTGGAAGGGAGACCGATGAGAGAGTTTGAGAAAATCTAAAGAAACACTAAAAGTTATTTAATGTCATCTAGAAGTTCTTGTGAAGGAGCAGGATACCAGATAATAATAGGCTTTTACAACGAGGAAGGAATGCTCTGTTGTCCATGTATATAGGATAAGTCATGGTCCTGCACTCCAAAAGAAAGATTCAGGTTAGATACTAGGGAAGAAAATTTCAGACAGCAGGGAGGAGATTCTGAACGATTGGTTAAGGAAGTTTGTTCAGCCAGCATTGCTAGTGGTTTTGAAGTACAGGCTAGGTAACAACCTATGAAAAATGAAAGAAACATTACTAATCTTACCTTTAGGCAGAGGGGTGGGCTGGGTCATCTGTTGATGAATCTTGCTGCTTCCATCTTACAGAATTCTCTGGGTAGAGAGATAGGGCGATATGAAAGCATATAAATTGGTGATTCCTAATGTGGAGTTGAAAGCTTTTTCAGCAAGCTAGGGAAAAAAAAAACAGTTTTCAAGCCTAGATTAATCTTAGAGGGGTAAGTCCAATTTAGCACTTGAACTTTCTTAATGCAGTTTTCACATATATATATATATATATATATACACACACACAAATATTTACATGTATGTATACACACATGCATACACACATATTGTTATGGTATAGCCATACTGGCACAGGTTGAAAAATTTTCAGATATTAAGGAATTAGTAGATAAAACTTTTAAAAACCTTGTATGAAGTAAGATTTATGGTAAGATTGTTTATGGGCCTGATTCAGTTGAACTGGATTCTATTTTTCATATTTTACTGTCAGCTTCCTTTGTGCTTATCTAACCTTGAACTAATGACATATTCAGTACAATAATTCAGTGACATCATTCTAATTTATGGCAGCTTGCACCTATGAAAACAGGCTCTCCTGCTAAGAACAGTAAGAACTCAGCAGATGTCTTAAAATCCACATGTTCCTGTACTCCGGGCTGCACAGTTTGTTACTGGGATCTATGCCTAAAAGACCAGAGTTTCTCAGACACAGTTTCAGTTGGATCTTTACATCTTTAGTTTCTTAATTAAACTGTGCCAGAATGAGGTCTGCTTGCAATTTCATTTGGCTTAAGCTCATCCACTCTAAACTGCAGAAGCAAGACGCAAGTCCCTTCCTTGGTTTGCAATTCCAGATTCAAGCCAAGTCTGAGCTCAACATATAAGCAATGAGATCAGTCAGGGAGTATGAACCTGAGATCTCTAAGCCTGAGCTTCAAACTGACAGTCTGGGTGTAACGTCGCTTCTATACTTAGCAAGGTGGAATGGGGCAGAGAACGGCAAATTTCTTACACACACTTAAAATAGAGCCATCGCTGATTACCTTATAACACACAAAAAAATGCTGAAAATGCATGCAGAACTGACTTTCTGGAAGTACAGAAGACAGCAAAAGGTAGTTTAAACATGTCTTCAATCTATGTGCAGACTTGGAGCCTTATATTTGACAGTGACTGGTTGCAAAGTGTATGTTTCTTGTAATCATTCGAAGTCAGTTCCTACTGGGTAAGATAGCTGTGAATCTGGAGTTCAGAAATACTGGGGGTTCTGCACTTCATGTAGAAGCTGACTCCAATCAGTAATCAGAGCAAGAATGGAAAATGAAGAAGAGAGCTGCTGACCGAATGTGCCAACCCACCCAGAACAGTGAAGAGCTGGAGGAGCCTCCCATCCCAAAATTCTTCACTGTAGAACAAAGCCCAAAGGAGGAAGTGGATAAGCTTATTGCACTGGGATTTGAAAAACTTAATAGATATCATTGGCTACAGCAGTGGATAAGCAAAGAATCTCTATTTATGAATGGAAAATAAGAAAACGAAAAGAATGATAGTATTTTCTCCCTTTCTGTTAAGGGTGAAAATTTGAAGGATAATATAAACGACAAATGTTTTTCTATATTGGATGTGACAGTAGAGTTTGACAAGCCCCCCCCAGGGAAGACAGGATGCATGCTTGTGCTCAGGTAGTGCTTCTTTTGATGGGTAAATTTCCCAGCACAGTACTATTGTGTTGTGCTTGTTCCTTGAGAGGTTTTGTAGAAAAAAGAAGGGACAACAGACATTTACAAAGATGATGTTCTGATGCTGGGAAAAACCAGTAAGCAGTACTTATAATCAGAAGCTCTGGGCAGCTTGGAAAAGAGCATCCAAACTACACATAGATGAGCATTAATCTGAACCTGGTCCAGTGGAAATCATCCATTCAGGAGGAATGAGCAAGAGGAACATTTAGACTGAGCAAATAGTGAGGCTACCCTCTGTATGTACACCACGAGAAATAAAATGAAGCTGTAAACTAGTTAGGCAAAGTGATGCCTAATTCTCCTACCCCACCTGAGCATGGTACTGAGTAAAGAAGATATCTTTACAGGTTATAGGATGCAAGACTTAGCAAAAAGCTTAAGAAACTGAAAGCATTAATTAACTAGTAGTATCCTTAAACCTGAGCTGTCTATGAGCAGTGATGTTTGTTTCAAGCAGAGCTGTTGGGGAGGAGTGGGAGGGGGATGTGCAGCGCACGGGAGTGGCTAGGGTGAGGGTGGCCACAGGGCCAGGACATCACCAATGAGGAGAGTTGGGCAGTCCCAGCCATGGTGGCCAGGCTGTGGTGGTGGCAATGGGGCCAGTCCCAGCTCAAGCCAGTCAGCAGCTTGGCAATGTATGAGGCTGGGGCAGTGAGGCACAAGGCCAGGCATGGGCCAAAAGCCCAAGTGGGACCAAGACACTTGCATATTTTCAAAGGATAGATATTGCTACCTGGTAGAGGCTCTAAATGACTTATCACTGTTTTCATGGTGGACCTTGTATCCATGTACCTGACCAAATAGAGAGATGATGCTTTCGGTTTCAGGTGCCTGACTTCAGACTGAATATAGTCCAGAGAGATACTGGTTGTTGTGCACATATTTCCTAGAGAGTTAGGAGGAAATACACGGTGAAGCAAATTGAAGAGCTACAAGTCTGTATAAACCACTCTGACTAAATCAAAACATTTTCTGTTCTCACATGTGAAGTGGAAACTTGTGCTCTTGGATAAGACCTGCAAGAAAACCAGTTTAAGCTGTCAGCACTGGCAGACTAACATATCCCTAATTTTTGGAGGTTTCTTAATCAGGTGTAGAAAAGAAGCTTTAAGAATTACACTTAATAGGAGCCATTTGAGTGGTGATTCCTGTAATGTTACAGAAAAATGAAATTTAGACACTGGAAAAACCTAATAGCCAGAGACACTTTTACAGGCTTCAAATGAGCTGAAGCTCTGAAGCTTGCTAACATACAGATAATGCAAATGATGTTATGAATGAAGAAAACACAATACATTTATATGGCATCCCTGGAACAAGGTGAATAAATTATGTTTAAACAACTAGAAAATATTGTTTACCTATGTTAAACTATTAAAATCACTTCTTTGAAACAGTTTCGTTAGATGAAGATGCAAGACAAGCATATATGTAGAATCATATATGTAGAATCTCTTCTAGCAGGCATGTAATACATGTGCCAGAATAGCACTGACAAAAAATACTTCCGAGTGGGCATGAATCTATTTCATTCAGGTATAAGAATAAAACCAACCTCAGCATCCTCAAACCAAATAATTGTTAATAAATGTGATAAAAAAGCGCTACTGATTAAAGCAATAAAACATCTGCCAAAGAGAAGAGCAGAATCAGGATATGATCTACAGTTTTCAGTGTTAAAAAGCAGAACAGCACCAAGGAGCTGTAAATGTTGTCACTTGTGAGCATTTTGCTGCTGTATGAGAGAAAAATGAGGATGACTTGACGGTTATAATAAACGTCAGTTACTGGGGACTCACTGTCTAAGCCTGGCTGTGAATCACAGGGTGTTAGAAGAAGTACCATATAAGGTTGTCACCTTCAACAGACAGTATTCTCCAAGCCCCAGCAAAGAGGAAAATATGAGGTATAGTGTTCTTTGTTTGCACAGCATGGTCCCAGGCTAGTAACAGCAGGACCAAAAATGTCAAAAAATCCCAAACAAACAAAAAAACCCAAACCCCAAACAGAACATGTACTGTTAACACTTTTGGGCTGAAGTAATGCTGATTTAAAAAAAAAAAAAAAAAAGTTTAGGATCCAAGCAACAGTACAGGCTACTTTGGAAGACAAATTAAAGTGTTGTTAGTAATATGCTTTTTAGGCTGATATACTTGTCTTCTTGTCCTCAAGGAGATTAATTAGTGTTTCACAATCTGCTTTAAAAAACTGGGCTTCCCAGGCCTAAATACTGAAGGTATCATCTTGAAAGTCCTTTGTTAATCACATAGAGCTGAACAAGATGCAGAATAAAGAAGGCACTGTAACTGATCACTGAGCAATGGGGAAAGACATAGGACTGTTTAACCCAGTCCTGTGCTTACAAAAGAATTGACTGAACCTAGGAGCTGAATATGCAAAATCTGGATGTTAGACCCTGATGAAGAGGAGGTTTTTGTCTTACATCTAAATTACTTTTGGCAGTTGAACAATGGCTTTTTGTTTGGTTGGTTTGGTTTTAAGGGACTGAATGTCTGTGCACATATATTAAGTCTGATATGTTGGGATATGGTTTGAAGCTTTTCCTGACTGGCCTGATCAATCATGTTGTCAGCCCTAACCTTCAGTGATTGATTAAAAAGCAGAACTCATCAAAAGTGATTCACTATGAAGAGATTATAATCTGACCATTTTACTGACGTGATATATTATTCATAGTTTGCAATCATTCTTTTTTTTCTAATATATGCAGAGATTTGTGTTCTTTTCAAATGTAAATAAAAAAAATAGTAAAACTTATCCAGCATTTCCTTTTTCATTATTATGATGACAATACAAACCTTAAAGGTGACAAGGCAATTATTTAAAATATAATGTGACTGAGTGAAAATTATATATGCCACAGTTTCAGTGAGGCTTTATCAGTTTTGTTGTTAGTAGCATTGACATTTGCAGTGACATCTCAAAACTCAGTAAAAGCTAATACCTGTGCACTAGCAGCCTGTTCTTCTAAGTAATGTGGAACTGATGATTTGAGGAAAGTGTCTTATTAAAACTTTACAACAAAAATGTGAAAAAAGAAGTTATGGCAGTTATGCTGCTTCTCTCAAATAACATGTTCTCTTTGACAAAAATGTCCTGATTATGTTAAAATAATGTGTCAGTATCTACAGAAATGTTATAATTCCAAAAGCTCCCACTGGCATCAATGCAAAAATGCTTAATGAAG
This sequence comes from Anhinga rufa, assembly GCA_013400875.1. Classification (NCBI taxonomy): domain Eukaryota; kingdom Metazoa; phylum Chordata; class Aves; order Suliformes; family Anhingidae; genus Anhinga; species Anhinga rufa. Next base: position 9,247 of record VZTV01008014.1, read on the forward strand.
GCAGGTGGTGGCATTTGAGTTTGTGACCTGTTTTTTGTTCGTTTTCTTTTGGGGGAGCTGAGTTTCTTATCCACTGCTGGAAGAAGTAATGATTAAGAACTCAGTAAATGAAATAACCAGAAATATTGATAATTTTTCTCTCACTTTCTGCTTAATTTCTTTTAGTGAGATTCACATACCAGTGAAAGTAATGAGAATATTGCCACTGATTTCTGCAAACTATGTATCAGGAACATTTTGCATTAGATAACAGTTTGTCATATAATCAGTTTTATTCTTTCCCCGGGGAACTCAATTTATTAGTAATTTTGTTCTACCAGTGTGGGTCTTACAGCCAGTGACAGGAACAATCGCAAATATATAGTAATAAAATCATAAAAATTGGCAGAGGTGTGCAGTTGGAATTATATTATTCCAGATCTTTAAAATAAAATCTGATCCAATATCAGGTTGTCAGTTTGTGTAATCAGTTTCCAGTTTTTAAAAATGCACTGCAGTCTTAATCCATAGGTCTGATCCAAATAAGTAAATGGAAAGATACCCACTGATTTCAGTGAGCTTTGTATCAAGTCCTCATCACTTTGCATAAAGTTATGGGAATAGTCATGTCCAAAGGAGACTATAAGAATGAAACTCCAACTCACCTCAGGATATCAGGAATTTATTTTCTCTAATTTGTGAAACTCCATGCCATTGGAGAAGGTGTCATCTTTCTTCTGAAGGATGGACATAGTTTTTTAATTCAAATATTTATTTCCAGTCATTCCAGCACCTATCAAGTCTATATATGTTATAATAGCTGAATTTATCACACACAGGAGTGAACTGGTATGCCTGACAGCAGAATTCAGGTTTGGGGAGAAGTGAAAATGTTGGCTTCTTCCCTGGAAGACTCAAAGTGAAATGCTAAGTTATTGTTCTCTTGATTCCTTCTCAGCATTTATAACTGATACTCTAAGAAATATTTTACTATTTTATAAGGCTATCACACTACCAGACACTAGAGAATGTCAAGTGATAAGCCCATAGAGGTAAGACTTTGGCTGTACTGTTATATGAGCAATCTGTTTGAACAGATCAGGAATAATTGATGAATGCTGGAAATTGCTGTGAGACCTGGTATTTTATAACCACAGTGAGGATAAGAACACATTTCTTGTAAGAATGAAAACTGATATCAATTACATCTCAATACTGAAAAGGGATACCTTATGCAAGATATATGTGTGGCTATATATATGTGTACACACATACATATGTACATATAAATGTATAAGACAGCAGGGTAGAAACAGAGAAAAAGTGAGCAAATATAAAAGCAAGTGTTCCCCAATTAGGTAAAATATAGTTTTACTATTGTTCTGTAGTCAGAGTAAGATATTTTTTTTCTGGAGTAGGTAAGAGCTTTCCTGAGAGTGGAAAAATATAAAAATGTGTTATATGTAAATTGCATTATATCTGTATGGCCTGTTATATCTATATATGGTATATCGTAAAATATAGATGGCATACATATGGTAGGCACAACAGTAGTCTGTTGGAGGCCTTCTGTGCTTCCTCATGAGACATTTATCTGACATGCTTTCTGGAAAACAGTCGTGTATACAATATTGCATATAATCAGCTGCAGAAGGTTTTTATTGCATTACCTGTGGCAAAGCTGGTAAGCACTGAAGCACTCACCTGAAGCAGGCTGCTTCTGAGAGCGGAGGAAAGAAAAGCAAGGTGTGCATTTAACTCCCCGTTCTAAGTGAAACGTTATGCAGGGGCAGGGGTGGACTACGGACTATCTCAGCAGCTTCACAGGAGAGGCTGGGTGCCAGGGTTTCACAGTGCCTGTTACACTCTTGTTTGGGCAGGAACGACTGGTCTCTAGGACACAGAAGCAGCTCTCTGGTGTGTCCTAGCTGTGGCTGGTTGTTGGGTGTGGGTACCATGGTTCTGTCTCTTCCCATACCTCCCTCCCTCACACATAATATTGCTCCAGCAGGACAAAAACTTGCCTGTGTTAGCTGGGCCCCAGGAGCCGCTAATACAAGAAGGGCTTATTAAACCTTGAGAGTGAGGAGTAAAAGCCCATCTCACATTGCTCACCCCAGTTCTGCATGGCTGTGTTTGAGTGGTTGACTAGTCCAAAATTCTTGTCTGCAGTTTTCTCACTGGCCTTTTGCTGCTCATTTTGCTTAGTTCCTGTTAATTTCTGCATGTTTTCATACATTTCCTATCAGAGGTGTAACAGTTTCTAGGAATTAGCTGGCAGCGAAGGTCAGCCATCTGCCTGGTGGCCATGGAAGTGGCTGATGCTATATAAACAGAAAAAAGCAGGAGCCACACTGAAGATGAGGTTTACCTGCGGAGCCAAAGT
>VZTV01008021.1:1502-17621 GCA_013400875.1 Anhinga rufa
TTCTTTTATTGTAGCGATGCTGTTCTCAGCTATATAGATAAGGTAGTGTCAGACAGTTATAATCTTCCCCCTTGCTATTTTTGGGGGCTTATAACTTCAGAATAAAAATTTATGCTGAAATTTAGCAACTCAGCCCAAGAGTCTTTGTTTTTAATTGAAAAATGTGCTAAAGTATATATCTTGGAGAGATAAAGAAAGACTAAGACAAATATTCCAATTCAAATACCTGAACTAAACTAATTCAATCTATCATTAGACAAGAATAAGTTATTCCAGTCTCTAAATTTCATAGGTGCTGCTCATCCTGAGCTCCTGCGAAAACAGTTGTCTTCTATTGTAAATGAGCTTTTCTTTGGTTTACTTGAAGAGCAAGATCATAAAGTAAGCAACAGTGATTTGGAGGTTATACTTAGAGCTGCTGACCATGTCAGGTCATTAAGGTGTGTTACAATTCAGCAGCACTATACATGTATGGTGTTCATGTGCATATTTTTAAAATTCTGTGTGTATATACACATACATACATGCACACACAAACATATATATACACACACATAAATAAAATAAAATTGCGAACTCAGTTTTTGTTTTCTGAACATCATTTTAATTTCAAGGGCCTTTGTTGCCAATGTTTCAGTCCCCAAATTTCAAAAGATTTTGTCCTACGTTGCCTCCCGACATGGAACAAGGGACATGATTCACTAGAATGGTCACTCTTTCAAACAAAAAAAAAAACCCAAAACAATGGGATAGCACAGCTCATACAAAACTTGGCTGCGTGACTGAGCTTAAAACAATAGATAATCATGATCATTTTAGGAAAATAGGAAAAAATGAAGAGCGCACTAAAAGGGATGGCGAACGAGCACACAAACACTCCCAGTTCTTTGCTCACACTTTTACCAAAATAAGTCCTTGTAGCTACTGCAGTATTCAGATAAGATATTAGTCCAAGGAAAGGGATTTTTACTGCTTGAGGTAGAAGATCTACACAGATAGCATTGTAAAGACAGGGCAAGTGAGGCATGAACAGGGAGACCGGAGAGTCCCCGTGCCTGCAACCACTGACAAAAAATATTCTGATTGCCTCAGAGCGGTAAACATGCGGGAAATATTTAACCTGCAGGATTTTTTTGCTATTTCTTGAATCTTTAAGCCTCTCTTTGCCTCCTGAATAGGGAGCATGCTACCTAGCAAAGCACTGATTTGGAGATGCAAGATCACTGGACCACCTCTTCAGTGGTAGTGTCTCCTGCAGTTGCACTACTGGCTCTATATCACGGAAAGCCACTGTGCCTGGTTTCCACCTGCCCTTTTGTCCCCACTCTCCTCCTTATAGCTCAACAAATTTTGTGGTTTACAGAGACTTTTTACAAATTATTTATTATTTTTTCATTAACTGCTTGAACTTTATGTATCCATCTACCCTGAAAATTTGCCACGTTTCCTCAGGTAAATTTCTGCTCTTTTCCCTTTGGGACCAGCACAGCCCACAGGGTAGGACAGCTCAGCCAGGAGTGGGAAGAAGGACTTCCTTCTGGTGGCAGCCAGTCATTCAGTCAGCTGAGCAATGCATGAGCTAATGCCAGATCAGTGTNACAGATCAGTGGCTCAAGAAACCCATCCATGAGAAGGAGTAGTACGGAGAGCTTATGTTCCTCAGGAATGAGTCTCAAAACTCATGCTCTTGCAAATGCTATTTATACTCAACAGATTAAAACACAGCAGCTTGAGGGACAAAACAGCAACAGTGGATCAAGCAAGCCTATGGAGGGAATATAGGTGAGTACCTCAAATCCAGGAATGCTTAAGAACACCAAGGAGTTGTACCATAGACAGCAAGACTTACGGTTGTACACTTACACAGTAGTAGCAAAGAAAGGGTAGAAGAATCAAAAATGTTAGAGGGCAAAAAAAACCCAAACAACAAAAAGCCCTGCTTCTAAAATGTCAGAGTTTCATAGAATCACAGAATGGTTTGGGTTGGAAGAGAACTTTAAAGATTATCTAGTTCCAACCCCCTGCCATGGGCAGGGACACCTTCCAATAGGATCAGGTTGCTCAAAGCCCCATCCAACCTGACCTTGAACACTTCCAATGATGGGGCATCCACAACTTCTCTGGGTAACCTGTTCCTGTGTCTCACCGCCCTTATTGTAAAAAATTTCTTCCTTATGTCCAAACTCAGAATACCCTCAGAGTTTAAAACTATTGTCCCTTGTCCTGTCACTACAGACCTTCATAAAAAAAGTCTCTCTCCATCTTTCTTATGAGCCCCCAGTTACATAATGAAGGACTATTTATATATTGTTTTATTTGTTTTCTTTAATTAGCTTCTAAAATGAAAAAGAAAATTGCAAAGATCTAGAGTTCAGAGACCATATCATGCAGTTTGAGCGCCTGTTCTGCTCAGGATGACATTACAGATCCTATTTTGAGCCACCGTGAGCTTCTAAAAGGGAGTGGTCTTGCTCATACCATTTTTAAACTTCCATCTCTCATCATTCTGTGCCGCTTTGTGTCCCAGTCTGATTCATGCTGTTAAATGAAAGGTAATAATAGTGATCTGGAAAATGCAAGTGTATGATTTTCTACAAAGTTAGTGAGCTGAATTGGACCCAGCGAAACCAATGATAAGTTCCAGAGTGAACAAGGGGGAAGGACCACCAGGTGCAGGATAGAGGCAGTGGGACAGAGAATCATCACCTACCCTTCGAGTTGTTTTGAATTGTTAGATTAAATCAGTCTTAATGTGTAACATCCACTCTGGAGAAGATTGGTTGGGTTTAACTGCACACATAAACAAAATTATAAGTTCAAGTCCTGATCTAGGAAAACTTTTAGAGAGCATGCATTCATTTGACTTGCATATATGATTAAAAATATGGCCTTTAGAAATGCAGTTTCTTTCTAATAATGTCTTTTAAAACGTGGATAGTTTTAGATGGTGAATATGTACTATTTGCACTTACTTATTGTTAGTTTGTGGAAGTCAAATTTAAAGCTGATAAGAAACTAGTACTAATGGGCAACACTTGTAAGACACACTCTCTGTATTACTCCCTATAGTAAGAAAGCTGATTTTCATATATATAATTTTTTCTTCAGAATTTATGGTCTAATATTTTAAAACTGTAGCTTCCACTGTTGGCTGTCAATTAGCTTTTTGCTCTGAATTTCATGACTTTTAAAATTTTATAATATGCTTTCTATTAGCACAGACAATTAAGGATTCCCATCATTACACTTCTGTACAACTGATATTTTCAGTAAAATTAGTTATAAAACACAATCTTCACATTTACATTTATCATCCTCTCAGATTTTGAAATATTTTATAAAACCATAGGGAGTCTGTTCCTTTACAATATAGAGGAGTGTTCCAGCTTTGCTCCTGAGGTTCCTGCCAGTGAGCATCACTACATACTTCTAAGATCAATTGTGTGTTGGCATAAATGACTTCCAGACCTAGATGAACTAGCTAAGATGAAAAGTAGTACAGTAACTTCTTAAGCCCCTTGTGTGCACCAAAAGACTAGCCTCCCCCTCTTCCACCGTCTCTGATGGGGACTATGGCTAAAATTTAGTTCTATTCAAAGATTACCATCTACAGCAAGAAAATAGTAATAATAGTACTACTACACCAGTTCTCTCTAACAGCATTTATAAGATGACCAGCGATAGCAACTGAGCTCAATTTACAAAAGAAGATGCTGCAATAGTACAGTTGAACACACCCTCTAATGCATATTTCTCTATGGAAATTCTAATCCTGTCAGCTGAGAATTACCTGTTTTCTAACTACACATCTGCACCATAAACTCTCACTTTAATTAAGAAAATAAAATATTCTGACTCCTCCATCATTTATTTACTCATTTCCAAATGAGTCCTTTTGCACCTCAGCCTTCACATTATTAAAACAAATGCACAATTCCCAAAACACAGGCCTGAAATGACTTCCTGTGCATATCCTTACAAAGAAATAATCTGGAACTCAAAATATTCAAAGCAAACAAAAGGATTTGTATAACCTTAGCACTAATCCAATATTTGAAATTACTAGATGCTAAGCATACTACCCCTTTACTCTAGCAAAACATTTAAGAGTATGCTGCACTTAAAGCATGCAAGTGCTCTCACTGAGGTTAATAGCATTCTAAAAATACCACTAGTTACGAGCTGTAGTACTTAAACCTCATGCAGAACCCCTGCTGTCCACTGCAGGTCATTCATTTCCTACTATAACACTATAGAGACCCATTTACAAAAGTGTGGTGCACTGTTTAAGCTGCAAAGCTCCCTTTCTGCATCAGATATCTAGGTTTAAAACTCTCCCAGAATCCATTGCTCCATGTTAGAGAGTATTATTTACAAATTTTGCTCTTGTTGATAGAAAGAGAGTTATTAAAGTGCAGCTGCAAAGGAGGTTCTTGTACTGAACATCCCACAGCAATTTATTTTCATAGAACTGATTCAGTGAGAGTGGAACCAGCAGGTCTCAGCATCGCTTGCTCATGATCCCCATTTTATACTGCTTTTCCCAAGGACTTCCACATGCATTCTAGGCAGTACACAAAGGACCAGTTTCAGAACCATACGGATAAATGTATATCATCCCTCAGTTATGCAACAAGGAGAATTTCCTGCTTATAGGGTGACACATCTGAGTGGGAGACTCTAAGCATGTGTGGACTGAAGCAGAAGAAGGATTCATGCATGCTATCTTCTGACTAGAGGTCCTTCGAACCGCTCAAAACTGCAGGGAGAAATCTCCCCGGCACACTTCGTTACTTCATTGGCAGATATAGATGAACCAGCTTAGCTAATTTTAAACTGTGGAGCTCTAAGGGTGGTAAAAGGTCAGCATCAATCCGCAGTTGGGTAGTATTGTCTGCAGTGAATCCAGCTGAATTAAGAAGATTGCACCTGTCCCTGTATTAATTTCAACGTCTCTTTAGAGGTGAAATGTGGCAAATCCAGGTAATTTAAAAGTTAGCTCTAACTTCTACAGAGCAAGGCCCTGACCATCCCTGACACATCACCCATGGGAAAGACTGGGACAAAAAAGAGTCATTTAAAATAAGCTGAGTTTAAAGAAGAAACTAAAAATCTCCTTTAAAAACTGGGTAGATATTGGCAGTCTACGTTTCAGCATTGTGCCATTGAAGAGATGGCCCCAAAGCAAATACAATAGTTCAAACTTGTCTTGACACAGTTCTAGAGGTGGGAAGGAGGAGCAAGAGTATCACACTGATCACCAGCATGAGTAATGCCAGAGCTGCTGTCATGCATTTCATGTTTTAAGGTTGCAATCTGACTGCACAGCGTGTGCTCACGCAGGGATGTGGGGCTGGCAGACAACTCCCTGCCACCAGCTGCTGCCAGAACCAGGATCCAGTTTGAGAGAGCTGCTGACAGGGCACAGGCCTTTACCGGGTATCACAACAGCCGTTTCCTGGCATTTTCTCTGGATGTGTCATATGAATCATCGATCTTTTGCACAAGCCCACATAGGTATCTAGATATAAGCATACTGCATATGCCAGCACTGATGAACATTTATGATATATTTTCTCTGACGTCTTTTGGGATTTGTGTGAAGCCCAGCTGGATAACAGCTATCCACCTCAATCCACCGACGCTCCTTACACAGGGGATACTTTGTGAGCTGCATAGTCTTAATTTTCTTGTCTGAGTTACAGGATGTTTACCTACTTGTAACTTTTCTTTCACCAGACATTAACAAATGTATTTGGTAGCCATTCCCACCACTGTGCTGTTTGGTTCGTGTCTTGACAAGAGGCTTGGTAGTACTCACATATTCTCCCTTCCACACGTGTTCTTTACACGTTGCTTATCTCAGAAAATTGCGCACCCAGTCTTCTGTAATTTAATAGAATACAGTCTAAGACAATGTGCCAAGATAATTTCTTTTTTTTTTTGTCCTCCCTACAGTTCCAACTGAATGATCACCAGCAACCTTAATACCCAGTACAGAATATTCCGATGTCTGTCTCCTGGCCACCACTCCCCAGACTACCACTCTGAAAGCAATGCTGAAGCAGTTCTCTGATCTAGGAAAAACAAGCCAACAGTCACAACTCAGTCCCCTAGCAGGGAAAAGGTCTCAGCATTAGAACTAGAAGGGATATTGACTTTTCCAGCAGCAAAGCCATGAACTGTGCAGGGTGAGGGAAAAGCAGAGCTCTCATCTTTCAGGTGGTCCCTGCAGAACAAGGCTGCTGTAGGAGACAGCAATAGTTGGCACTACTTCTGACTAAACAGACCTGTTGTTTTCTGGCTAAGCTGAGTGGATGGAGGCCAGAGCTCTCCATACGCCACGTTTTATGAATAGTAAATTTAAAATGATTTATAAATTAATGCACTCCCTCCCTCCTCCTCACACACTGTAAATAATTGCAGCTTTGACTTATCTGTGTGAGAGATGAATTAAAGCTAGAGAGTTTGATGCTAGAGGAAAATAAGCCAAGTGGATGATGATAAAAGCAAAAAGGGGAGAATATAACATTAGCTCTGTTGATTAGCAGAAGAAAGGAAAGCCTCTGAAGAATAAGTCTTCATGCAGTGAAAGGACGTCACCTGGGGGAGGTGGGTGCTGAGGTATATGAACACAGCAGTGATGTGTGATGTGTGTGCACTCTGTTCCTCCACCTCGCAGACGCGGCTCCCCAGCCCCACTGACACCCCTTCCCTCTGCGCGGGGCTGTCAGCTCCGATCCCAGCATGGAGGTACCAGTGCAGCCCAGGAGGAGCAGGGGCATGACAAGGAAACAAGGTGCTGCAAACATGCTCAGAAACTCTGTGTCTAGAAAGTGTCTGGTGCCTCGACTGCTGCACCAGCTGAAGATACTGCTGGGGATGAGGTGCCTGCATTTAATATTACAACTAACTTCTGGAGAAAAGAGAAAACAGGGTATCTTTATCTCACTTCAAACTCACTAAATGTCCAACTCAATATGAAAATGAAGCAATATACACCATATTGTGTGTATGTGTGTATGTATAAATAAATGCCAAGAAACATAAGTATTCTCTGTGCTAAAATTCTATTTTGCAAATATAATTACAATAGCCAAGTCTAGTAGAATCTTTTAAAAAAAACCAACAAAACAAAATAAAAAAAGAGCTTTGATGAATCAGATTAACCTGTATAGTGTTACTTCTAAAAGTCAAATTTCACAATTAGCTTGTCAATGTATTATATCAAATTATAATGTAGCACTGCTTTTAGAGAAGTACTAAAATAATTCAAAATGTGAAGACATATCTGAAATTATATAATCAACACCTGATCACCTTGTTTCCTAGCAAAGTTGTGTTATTGCAGAGAAATTAGCACCAGACAAGCTTCCATTTTGATGTCTGTCCACAAAAGCACAATGTTTGTGGGCCTTCACCCTTGATGAAGCAGTAGTTAATTAAAAATAGTCCTCAAAGCTGCATGCAGTAATACTGGTAACAGAAACAAAATGCAGACAAAAAGAGATGAGAAAAAAAAACAACAGTCTTTCGGAGACTGATTTTTTTTTTTAAAGACAAAATAATAATAATAATAATTAAAAAAAAACAAAACCCACAGAATTTGAAACCTAAAACTCTGTTATACTCCCGTACTTCTACCTTTGTGATGAAATGATACAAAGAAGAGGGGCTGGTCAGTTCATAAGATGGTAGTTGGAGATATAAAAAGAGATTAAACCATGTAAAAGGCTGCTGCAAGCAAGAAAATGAATTGTTCTCTGAGTCAGCTGTGGACAGGACAAGTAGCAAGGGGGCCTTTAATTGCTGTAAGGGAGTTTTAAATTGTCTGGACGTATAATCATACACATGCACACACACACATATATAGGTGCATGTCCTACTGATGAACACACTGAAGTACAGATTGCCTGCGAACATGATATAGTCTCCATCAGAAACTTTTAAGATCTTGCAAGTAAGGTGGATGAAGATGTGATGCTTTCCAGGGACAGAATGATTGACTAGATGAGCTTTACTCCCCTTTTTCTATGACTTTACACAACTAAAAAACTTTTTTCCATTTGGAATGGTACAGCTTTCCCATTTGCAGTGATGCAACAGATGACAAAGGGAACAACACAATGGAGAATCAAGACCTAGTACAAAGCATAAAGGGATGTAGATATCCCAAGGAGTTTGCAATTCTCTGCTCACTGCATCTATCAGTGAGCAGAAGCAGGTAATGACATAAAACTTTAGCTTAGATGACAAGGGAAGCCCTACCTTTATACCTGGAGCAGCAGAAAGAGTGTGTTAGGAGGCAGGCTCTCAGCTAACCCCTGTGCATAAAGTAAGGAGCCGGGGGGGGGTGGAGATGGGAAGGAAAAGAAGGGGGTGGGAGGGAATCAACAGAACAGCCATTCATAAAACTATTGTAAGCAAATGGAAAAGTTAACATGGAAATTACTTAATGTCATCTGGGTAATACATGAACAAGTGAGAGGCTGCTGCTCGTAGCAAGTACATGAATGATTAAAGCACTAGAAGCACATTCAGACAAAAGCTCTTTAACACAATTAACATGAAGAAAAAGTACATGGGGAAAAATTCTTTGGAAGACCTTTAATTCCCTTCTCCAAACTGACAGCACTACTTTAAATAGGAATATGGTTTTTGACAGTTTAAGCATCGTATAATCAACAGGAAAGAAAACACCACAAAGAATTACAATGACTTTATCACTAGGGTGTGACTCGTGATTAACTGAAAACGGTTCCCCTAAGATTAGCACTAAAATCTGAGATATCTCAGGCAATGCCAAGAGCTTGTCCATGATTTGTTTTTATAAGACTGCTACATTCCTCACTTGCCTAATAAAAACAGCTTCTTTAGTGAACTGGCAGCAAAGCCAGAGACTCTTTACCATGAAAAATTTGCCAGAGGATTTTCTTTTTTTCCTTTAGTAGGGTTTGGAAATGATATTAAAAAAAACCCCAACTTTTAAATGAGTGAAAGCACACTATGCTGGAGAATTGGAAGGCAATAAACTTTAGCTGCTATTGCAATTACTGCTGCAGACTATACACATAAAAACTCTATTCCATGAAACAAAGAACCAAAATGCACCTTGGAACATTATTACTGAACAGAAACTTAACATGAATTTTGTCCAAAGACTGTTTGATTCAAAGAGAATCTCTACAACTTTTACCATATATCACAGATTTAGTCTTCTCTGTTCTAAAAAAAGAGACCCATAGTTTATAACTCTGCAATTCTCTAACAGAGTAAAGCCCATTAATCAAAATGGTATTTTGATGGGCTGTGCAAATAAATAGAAGTACAGCTATGCTTAGTATGGCTGTGGTGCATGAAAACCTGCTCCCAGAACAGCTGGAATGAAGCATTATTCATTTACAGTTTCTAATCACATTCAGCATCTAGAACGGAAATCTGATCTTTGTTAATTGCTTTGAGTATCTTATTTCATTTTTCAAAACCCCGTAACACAACATTGAAATTATTGGCACCGTTTCACATCTATCGTATTCTTTCAAAGTGAAATTTTTATTACCGCTTGCTTTGTACAGGAAAAATATACCTCAGAAAAAGGATACAAGGATGGCTTTAAAATATGCTCAATAACAAGTTTTCATCTTATTTTCTAAATAGTAAAAAGGCAAACCCTATGGGTAAAATTTGCCCTATTTCTCATGCATAAAACCTGACAGGCAAGAGAAGCAGTATGGTTCCTCCACGCAGGAAGGGAGGATTAGTCTCCCAGGGCTCCTCCAGATCAACATGTACAATGATTTGGGGTAAGCTCAGGTCTGGATCACCAGATCTCAACAGGGGTGTTGCAAAGATAAATTCATTTATGTGTCTGAGGTCTCAGATGTAAACATGAGAAACTCTAATTATCTTAAGAGGTAAGTAGCAGGAGCCCAAGTCCTGGTGGGAATAGCTGGGGCATTGGCTTCTGTCAACCAGGCAAGCAAGCTTAACACCTCCAAAGGAAAAATTTGATTTCTAAATTCTTTCAAGAACACATATTATGCATGTAAACCAAGCAATGTTTATTTTAACATCTGCAGACGACAGCTGCAGAAACTAGACATGATCCCCCTCACAGGAAGTTATTAATTTGTGTTTGTAACTGTAAGTATAGAATTGTTTTATTTCTGCTCTGCATGCCAGAAATTATTGTAGTAAGTTTTAATCATACTCACTTTATACATTTTCTTAGTGCAGTTTCGATAAATATACTTGCCTGAAATTAATTTGAACAGTATAAGTTTTATACATGATAGTTCCATTAGTAATGAACTTATCTCTCCTCCTATTAAAATTACGTCTAGCTTTTTTTTTCCTAACTTTCAGAAATACTGAAGTAAGGTTTAAAGTAGTCTAACTCCTAGATTAATTGTTAATATCTTTCTTTTGTAAAAAAAAGTGCAACATGTGGCACCTTCTGATCATTTAAGCACAGCAGAAGACTGTCATCAGGGACTGATTTTTATAGCATCTTACCTACCTTCATGCCTTGAGACCAATTCCTTTGAAACACTGGTGAATCATCACCTACAGTCTTAAACTGAACTGGCTAACATATTATCTTTTTAAGACTTCAGTGTCTGTTCATACTTCAGTTCTACTAGCTGAACACCTAACAGCAAGCATGTCTTTCTTCATCATCCTCTGTGGTGAAGACGGAGCCAGAGCAATGATTTGGTTACTCCCAAGTAAAATGAGCAAGTAAGAAAAGTAAGAGCACTGCAGAGCTGTTAGTCAGCACATCTCCTTGCCTTCCTTCTTCTAATGTCCTTAAAGAAATAGATGTTCTTTTGTCTGTGTGCTTATCATAGAATCATAGAATGGTTTGGGTTGGAAGGGACCTTTAGAGGTCATCTAGTCCAACCCCCCTGCAGTGAGCAGGGACATCTTCAACTAGACCATGTTGCTCAGAGCCCCATCCAGCCTCACCTTGAATGTTTCTGGGGATGGGGCATCTACCACCTCTCTGGGCAACCTGGGCCAGTGTCTCACAACCCTCATAGTAAAAATTTCTTCCTTATATCCAGTCTAAATCTACCCTCCTATAGTTTAAAACCGTTACCCCTTGTCCTGTCACAACAGGCCTTGCTAAAGAGATCGTCCCCCTCTTTCCTATAGTTCCCCTTTAAGTACTGGAAGGCCGCAATAAGGTCTCCCCGCAGCCTTCTCTTCTCCAGGCTGAACAATCCCAATTGTCTCAGTCTATCTCCATAGGAGACGTGCTCCAGTCCTTGGATCATCTTCATGTCCCTCCTCTGGACCCGCTCCAACAGGTCCATGTCCTTCCTGTGCTGGGGGCTCCAGAGCTGGACACAGCACTGCAGGTGGGGTCTCACCAGAGCAGAGTAGAGGGGCAGAATCCCCTCCCTCGCCCTGCTGGCCACGCTGCTTTTGATGCAGCCCAGGATACGGTTGACTTTCTGGGCTGCAAGTGCACATTGCCAGGTCATGTCCAGCTTTTCGCTCACCAGCACCCCCAAGTCCTTCTCTGCAGGGCTGCTCTCAATCCATTCATCCCCCAGCCTGTATTGATACTGGGGGTTGCCCCGACCCAGGTGCAGGACCTTGCACTTGGCCTTGTTGAACCTCATGAGGTTCTCACAGGCCCACTTCTCCAGCCTGTCCAGGTCTCTCTGGATGGCATCCTGTCCCTCAGGCCAACACTCAGATTGGTGTCATCTGCGAACTTGCTGAGGGTGCACTTGATCCCACTGTCTATGTCATTGATGAAGATATTAAACAGCACTGGTCCCTATACGGACACCTGAGGGACAGTTCTTGTCACTGATCTCCATCTGGATATTGAGCCATTGACCACTACCCTCTTGATGCAACCATGACCTCTTCCTTTCCATTTGTCTGCTAAAGCTCATGATTTCTTCTCTGACTTTTACTTTAGAATGAGCTAACCACTGTGTATCAGTTTGGACTGATTTGAAAATAACCTCTCCTGCATAAATGGTGATGAAATTGTAGCTACAAAACCTGTCCTACCGTCTCATTTTAGTATCTACTATAAAGTTAACCAGGGCTTGTCTGCATGACAAAGTTGTATTAGCAAAGTATGAATTTCAGGTTCTGTAGCATATCTATGCAGTTCCTTTTGAGAACATTTGCACATTATGATATTTGTTTTTGTTTGAAAAAAAAAATTAAAATATAAAAGCAGAAGGTAAGTATACCTATGCAGGCTTGTAACAACACTTAATAATTAAGATCTGTAATGGAATTAAGCCACATACATAGTATCAAGGTAATAGGCTTAAAGTATTTTTTGATCTTTACAAGTACTGTCTACTTTGGATTTTATTTCCCAGAAATATTTGTATTAACACACATTCAAAGTCAAAATACTATAAAAGCATACAAAGACATGGCATTTCCTCCTATGTATTTGATGATTTTCCTCCATCTTGCAATGCCTGTCTTGTGATGCCTGAACTCCTGGTTCCCATCTCCTAACAGCCATACTTTCTCCAGACCTACATCTTCTTACAAAATGCTGAAAGCTTTTCTCCACTGACCAAAACTTTTCATCTGATTATTTTGTTCTTTGCTGTATTTCCTCAGCTTCCTGCCAACATGCTGTGGGCGAACGCTGTCCAGCATCTCTTGACAGTCCCCACTTTAAGTGAAACATTGCAATTAGCATCAGTAAAAAGAAGATGAGAATGAGATTCCATTTTCATAGAACAATCTATTTACTTTTTTCAATGAAAGTGTTTCTCCATCAGATTAATATTTTCTAGTTCCAAGAAATAAACTTGAAAAGAAAAAAAACAGTAACTCAAGACAGCTGTACTTCTATTTTTTTCTTAATATACCATAATATTATCTGAAACAGATCTGACTATTCTTCATAACAAATTATACTCTTTTTTGTATTTTTAGTATTCAAAGGCTCTCTCTCTTGACACTTTACAGTCCATCACACATTGGGCACCACATCTAATCTTCTAGTTTAGAAATGTATTAATCATGCAGCAGTGGATAGATATTGTTTAAGGATCATTCATGCCACATTTTAAGGTATAGTTTAGAAAAAACTAATTAAAATCATACACGGATCAAACTAAAATAAGAAAAAACAGCAGATGCATCCATTTTTCAATTTTTGATCTGTTTTTCCTACAGTGCTTCTTACTGTAGCATCTGCAGAAAGTTTCTACTTCATTCTGGAGACAAAGTGATCCAAGATGTGGTTGCATCTCCCTCCCACAGTGCAGAGCTCTCTCCCTAAAGAAAGCACTTTTTTGGGCTTAGTTCCTCAAACCTATCCCAATCTAGCAAACAACTTAAGCATGTTAATATACTTAAGTACCCAAGTAGTCTCACTGATGCAAGTGGTTCGATACCTAAAATCTGAGATGATGTGACTGCTAGGTGTTTAAAGCTGCACACATACTTAAGTGCTTCAGCGGACTGAGGCCAGGCGTCTTATCTCCTGCGGAGCTTGAAGGGTCTGTGTTGTGCTTGGAAATTTGCCTTTTACACAATTACTTGCAGAAGCTTATCAGTCATATTATCCAATTACAAAATATTTGAAGCACTTGAAAAAAAAAACAACAAACACACACTACATCATATTACAGTACCTGGAGACCCCAAGCTATTCCAGTCTATCATAGTAAGCCTTATTTTGGAAAGTACACGATGCATATTAAAAATCTATTCAAAGTCTTTACCATAATAATCTTGCAGAAACGAGCCTACATTACGCAGACTAATGCATTTCTCCCTCCATACAACCCTTACACAAATACTGGGTTTTCTACATACTGTCTCTAGGCAGT
Organism: Anhinga rufa; assembly: GCA_013400875.1. Lineage (NCBI taxonomy): Eukaryota > Metazoa > Chordata > Aves > Suliformes > Anhingidae > Anhinga > Anhinga rufa. The sequence goes on from VZTV01008021.1 coordinate 15,335, forward strand.
GGTGTAGCACTTCTGCCCTATTTAGCACTATTTCTTTAAATTATCTTGAATTAAAAAGAAACAAAACAATTACACTAAATATTCTTTTCTTTGTGACAACATATAACCAGTGTTATGAATCTTGCATCTGGACAGTAGATGCATGCAAGTTTAGTCAGCCTCTTGAGTAGTGGATATAAAATGTCATGAGTAAAATTTCATTAAGTGCCAAAAAACCTCTAATATCTTGGCAACCAAAGTAGGTTCAGAGTAACTCAGGAAAAACTGTTTGTCATTACTTGATGGCCTATGGTCTGAAGTGAACTATAAATAGCGAGAGAATCAGATTGTTAAACACACTGGCTTTAAGGAGTCTGACCATATGAAACAGATTGATCTTACAGGAATATCTTAAGCCAAATTCTTCTCATTTCACCACATCATATTCTAAGCCCTTATAAAATGTAGGCCTTACTCTGGGAAAATATGAATTCATGTATCTTCTGTAGATCTCAGTGAAATTCTTCAGCATTATTTCAGCTGACAATGAGGTCTTAAAATCCTTTTCTTTTGAACAAGGTTTTCAATAAGATTTGCCTAAATCAGCTGTAGTCCCCTATATGGGCAAAAGAGTCTCATCAACATTTACTTTCTAGTCTTAATTTTATGAGAACTCACAATTTAAATAAAATTTATACAAGTAAATTCAGTAAAATACATTCCTCCATTTGATACTGAAACTTTAGGACTGGAGTACTTGGAACCTTCAAACCTATTGCTTGAAAACATACCCTTTCACAGTAGTCTTGTTGAGCTTAATATCCTTTTGCCAATCTAGAGAAATTGTGCACTTTATGTTATTAGCAACCATTATCCAGGAAGATATTACTAAAACAATAGCAATGAATGTTAAAATCCCTTGTGGTACATTACAGTGTATGTGAGATATCATAGTGAAGTGGTATGTATATGTCAACATTATCAAACAATTCCAGCTCTACTGAAATAAGAGTGTGATCCTACTGTAAAGCACTTTGTATGGATAGCTTTTAAAAGAATTGTGTTGAAATTCAGACTAAATTAACTACACTGGAGTCCAGGACTGTGTAGCAGCTTTATATACATAGTTGTTGCTGCTTCAGGGAAAAAGGCAGAGTAGCAGCAATGAACAATGCATAAGTAATAAAGGATAGAAGTTAAAACCACAATCGTACAACCAGATGGGAGGACAAAAGCCAAAAATGCAGGGAAGTGCAGGAGAACTTTTCATAATTTCAGAGGTTTAATAAGAAATTCATGACTAATAAATGTGCTGTGTTGGGTTTTTTTTTAATGCAGATCATTAGGTAAGCATTAAATCAAATGGAGCTGTGCCAATTTACACTAGCTGAGTATTTGGCCGCCCAATATCAAGACAGAAATAACAAGAGAGCACCAGATCAGACATCCCTTCCTTAAAGACTTACCAATTCCAATGGCTGTGGCCAGGACCAATCAAACACATGATCTGTTAGTGAGCCTGGGCTTATTTCTGAATTATCATCGTGCTGATGATGGCTTGTGGCACAAAGAATAATCCTGATCAGTGTAGCCAATGCTGAACACATCCATTTTTAAGAAAGATGAATCTGGAAGTCTTCCCAGGTTATACATCTGCCTCTCTAATTCACACTTACTTAGAATGTACAGACTTCTCTCTATGAAATATTTGTGGGTGAGCTCAGAGCAGCTTGCTAAAAAATACTAGTTAAAATGCTGACTGCGTGTTGGATATTGTATATACAACTATAATTGGGAACATGCTGATACATCTGCATAAAATGTCATCTACCAATTGTTTAACTTAGGGCAGCTAGAAATTGATTTGATTTAGAGAGAAATACATAGGAAGACATTTTCTCTTGGCTTTATCTCTCATCTTGTTTTCCTTTCGTCACACTCCAGTTCTGAAGCCTTTTAACCTTTTCCTTCACAACAGATCCCTCTCCATTTTAAAAAGCAAGCAAGCTCTTCCCCAGTGAAATTTTACTATATTTCAGAGGGGCTAATGGCAACGAGACAGTGCTTGAGCCATTCAAACAACATTATTCATAGTCAGCCAGCCAGATTCCCAAGATCTAAAGCATCACTTCTTTTCTAGCACTAGGCATTTCCCCAGACATATTCTGAGAAGGCTGACTATACTGTTTTGAATCATCTTCAGTGTTCAAGCATTTTAGGCACTAAAAGCTAATGAAACATTAGGAACAAGTTGATTCCTAGAAGCCAATTTGCTTCTTTTTGTGTGTGTGTGTGTGTGTGTGTGTGT